>JASANE010013094.1:0-145284 GCA_030248225.1 Trileptium ribeirensis
GGGAATAGGAGGCCCCTGACTGCACGTTCAAGAAAGCAAGCTTGTTAAGACCGAAATCAAAAACATTAAGCTTACTTGGTTTTAGCAGTATACTAGGCAATGGTCACGAAAAACAGCAAGGCAAAATAGGCGAAAAGCTCACTTGTGGTAGCCTTCGCAATTCTAAGGGACGACGTACGCCGGGTTAATTCGAAGGCCCGCCATCGTCTCCGGTACCCTGATCCGGAAAATAACCGGAGCAGGCTGGTAGAACACTTTGGGAATCGCGGGTGGACATCCCAAAACCGCCCCGGGCAACGCTAGAACTCCGCTCGTAACGTGGGGGAACAATCGCTACTTACGCTAGGTAGGATTGTCAACGTGGAACCCGGACTATCACTTTCCATGTAGGTAGGACATGTTATATATATATATATCATATGCGCATGTATCTATTCATGTGTGTGCCCTGTGGACCATTCCTAGGCAGAACCGCCTTGTTTCTGTAGCCTATTGCAGTATGCAGCCAATACAAAACTCCACTTTCCGACATCCCCGTCGCCATACCACGCGTCAGAACCGGCGCATGCGACCCCTCGTTTTGTTCACCGCAACTAGTAGAATCCAACCATGTGCTTGGAACCTCCGTCCGAATCCCCGCTGGCCCGCGACAGTCACGCGAAGTCGCCTAGAAGGCTGTTGTCAGCTGCTGATGGGCACCGATAATTCGAGATTTTTCGCACTACCTTAAAATGGGCGAATCACCCCTCATTAGATTTGTCTCGATGAGACATCTCCAAAAATACCCGGCGGGTCTCGCTCCGCCGCCCCGTTAACCCGTACGACCAACAAACGCGCCCCCCCATTGTAGCCACGACTCTCTCTAACCGCACCAATTTTAGTACCGTTTTTACTCCTGCCGCCCCAGTGGCGATATCACCCCTCGTTCAAACCGCCGTTGGACGCTGAGTCCAACGATACCCGGCGGGCGTCGCTCCGCCCATCCGTTAACGCAGGAGAGCCCGCGAAAGCTCCCCACACTAATACATAGAGGAACCCATAAGTGGGTTCCAACCCGCTTTTACGTCTAACCCCCTCGTGTCTGGTATCAATCGACCCCGTTTTCCGTCCTGGGACTGAATCTGACCCCAGCCCCTCGAAAATCCTCCCGGATTCCCCTTGTCCCGCTTCCCTTCCCACACCCGCCTCGTGTCCTCGCTGTCCTTTCGCTTTTGTCCTCGTTCTCTCTCTAACCGACGTTTCTGGTCGGTTTTCTTCTTTGTTGCTGTGTTGTTGTTGTTTTTGGTGTGTTATGAGTATGTATTTATCCTGAGCGACCTTTCTGTCGCTCAGGACGCCATTATGTCTAGTGTGTGTACATTGTGTGTAGTTGTATGTGTGTATTTATATATGTTTATATATATATATATGTATCGGTACGTAGATATAAGGACACGACATAAGGATGGACAGACAAGGACATGACACATAAAATTCACTAAATTTCAGAGTTTTACGGACGGACAAGACACATACGGATAGGACGAACGGGGGGGCGATTTAGGGCCCTCCCGCGGACTCTAGGGGCCATGGATCAGGGCGCCTGACCAGACAGGAGTGCTTTAAGGGTTGCCCCGTCTCTGGCCTCGAGACGGATGACTTCCCATCGTCGGCTTCCCCCCGGCAAGCCGTCGGAACGAGAGGGCTCGCTGAAAATTTTAAATTAAGCTTGAGTTTTTTGACGTTTTGCTGTGTCCTCGCGACTCGGGTCACCTTCTATAACGAGATTGAGTTGAGTTGACGAGCGGCATATCATGACCACAAAGGAAATGTCGTTGTTTGCCGACCCAATTAAGACAGGAAATCTAAACAGTCCGAAATAAGGGACAGATTGCAACTTTTAAGGACATTACAGGGAATTGGGTGACGATTCAACCATCTTGGGACCGGATGTTATCTTAAAGACGTGGGTGTTGGATTGGATTTCAAAGAACATCCGGCGCTAATTACAGGTTACTCAAGCTTAAAAGCTCAAGTTTCATGAGAAAATCGGGGTTAAAATCACAGATGGTCAACTTCCGAGTACTCGGAAGATTCAAACTTAAAGTCGGCAAATTTAATTGAAGCCGACTCTCTTTAAGGACATCGACGGTTTACGGTAACCGTCAAGATTCAAATTTCCGGAAGTGTCCCCAATTGGACACTGAACTAAAATCCAAGAAAAATGGGCGTTGCCCGACCAACGGCGATTGGATAGCGACAAAATCGCTATCCTTAACTATGGGCGAAAAATTCGAGGCGACGACCAACGCGTCGACTCGAGGAATCAGTTTGACTTCGGCAGCGCGGAGTTCGGTCGACTCTACTGACCGGCTCCGACGCGTGACTTTTCAGTATTAACTGTCTTTTGTTTTCAACTGCTCGGTGGTTTTTCTTTTTTCTTCGTTTTCCGCTTTGTTCGCTGGATCGGTCGTGGAGGATTTCCGCGTAGGTATACACCTCGCGAAGGGGGTTCAGCTGGTGCTGCCCCGAGGATCGACATCTGTAAGTGTGAGAAGTGATCGGCGGTTGCAGGGGTTTAGTTTCCCTGTTGAGTGAACTGTAACAGGCCGTTCGTATAGGTACCCCGTGAATGTAGCGTGTCCCCCTCGCGCAAACAGACTCAACACTTTTTGAACTTAACCCGCGGTTCCCCGACGAAATGCTACACACAGCCCCAACTGGAATAAACACTCAGGACCGAATTCCAGGATGAGAGCGCGAGGCGACTTAGGGTACGTAGGTACCGAGCAAGAGAAAAACCAGTCAGCCAAGTCGAAGTCAGTCTGATTCCCCGTGGTCTTAGGTAAGGCACAACAAATTGGACGCCTCCCGTCCAAATTTTACATGATTTGTTTCTCGTGAGTTAGGACCAACGAATTTTCCTGAGCCGACCACGGTAGAATTTCTGGAACGTGTATGCCACGGGAATTAGGGAATTGTCGAATGGATTTGCTCTTATGGTTTCCAAATTTGCAGCTTAGTTGAACGTTCAATGCTCATGCCGTGTTTGAGCTTGGACAGAACCGTAGATTAGGGACGGGGGACTAGCCTCCGTCGGGCTTTAGTAAGCCCTTAAATTTCTTCTATCTCACCGAGTTAAGAAAATTTGGGGATGTAAAAGACTAAGCAATTTCTAGGCACACTAACTTGAGTTTAAGGTCTTTGCTGCTTTCACAGAATGTTGTCTCGGAATCATTTTACTCGGATGTTTGAACTTGATTTTAGAACCCTTAGACGACCTACTCCGTAGGCATCTTACCTGTACGCCCTTTTCACTAGGACGACTGACCGGAATACCTGTAGATGCCCCCTTGTCCCCGTGTAATCGAAATGAGCTGGAGGAACACGCCCCCAGCTGAGCAAAAATCCGCCGACTTCGATCTGTGACGATGGTGCATCGTTTGGTGGTGACTCGCCAGTTTTGACCCCAAATAACTAGATGGCTAAAATAATTAAATTCACTGGTGTTCACCACAGCACTACGCAATGGTCTTCCCTGGAGACCATTGTCTAAAAGAAACAAAATTAACGCTTGCCCCTGCGCCATCACTAGAAACCGCCTTTGCGGGAGGAACACATCGTGTCCCCGCCTTCAAACAAAATTTTAGGACTTTCTGAAAATATGGAAAACTTACCTCCTCGCCCGGGCCATTTCGGCCCCAAACCGGGCGAGAGCAAAACCCCTTTTTCTTTTTGGAGCGAGTCGATCGCTGAGTTTAACCAGGTTTCACTATTTATCATGAGTGCCCGTTAGGCTATGTACTATGTATGCCCAGTTTCGCTTTCTCTATACTTTCAGTATCAGCTAGTTACATTTTCCCGTAGTGTGAGTTGAACCTGCACGGAGAATTCAAGTCCGCTGCAGTTCTATTTGTCTTAACCATTCAGCCATAGGAACACACCAACGTTTACTATTACGTTGGTGATAACTCAACTGCACTACAGTGCAGTTTAAACACTGCAACATTGTAGTGTAATAAGAAGAAAAGATAGGCGTTAGGGAGAGTCAAAAGTCAAGCAACCGAAGAACGAACTAAAGGACGCAAGCGCGTCCCGGGCCGATCGCCTAGGGCCCGAGCAGTGCAAACGACCCCGTTAGGTAGGAAACAAGGCTATTTTAGCTTGTGGATAGGTGTGGTCCGTCAGAAAAAGGACTCGCCGCCTCACCCAGGACCCAACATCAAAATCACAGAAAAATCGACTGGCTATTAAAGCCAAAGGAAGATCAACCGGCTGGATGATCGTCCCGCAAGTTGCTTAAAAGGACACCTCACGCCCCGTTGTAACCCCGACCATGTCCCGTCGGCTTGAATTAAAGGACACTGTTCCATATTTCCACTTCTTTTGCCCCCCCAGTCTTCGTCGTTCGGTCAGTCGTACTGATAGGTAGGTAAGGTCGCCGAATGTAATAGGGCGAAAGTATCGATAGGCACTACTGCAAGAGCACCCGGAGAATAGACGATCGAACGCCCCTTGTCAGATTTTGTAGTCAGTGTTGCTTTGAGCAGTGCTCCAACCAAGATGTAGAGCTCGCGTATTTAGTCCCAACACCGTTTTTTCTCTCCGCCTATCTTAGGTATCCGTCGCCCAGCGCGACATGCATTTAGGAGCGTTTTCTGAAGCACTCTAGGGCCCCTGCTTAGTGCACTGCATAGCTGAGTAGTTCGCTAATATTGAGTCGAAGCAGGGATAACCGCCCCTAGTTCGCAACTTGGCGAATAACCGTACGCTCCTCCCTTGTTCTTTTCGTTTTACGTCCCGTGCCACTATGTTGTGTTGAACCGCATTGACCATAGCGAGACATTACTAGGCTTCCCCGATCCGTTTTATTAGTCCCGCCACCTACGAACACTCGCCCCTCGATAACTGTTGAACTATGTAAATAAACTTTGTATCTTAGACATTGCGTTCAGACTTATTTCATTCCGAGACGCTAGGGATTTCGGCTTTCTCCATGGTTTGTCCGCACGGACGAGCAGGCACTGCTCGCCATGGCTTGCGTGCGAGAATGCCGCAAGCACTGGCGCGCATGGCCTTCTGATCTATCTATTTGCGTTTTACTGGATCTAGGAAATGAAGCAATTGGAAAACGTTACCAAAAGTTGACCCGTTTGTGACAGTGACTCAAAATTTGTTAGGCATCCTCTTTATTTTGATAGGCTAAAATTTCACCGGTAAAAGTACCAGTACGCTTGCTTAGAATCTAGTGAATAAACGCAGGCCACGCCATTGATAGTCCGACGCTAAACACTCAGGGCTTGTCGGAACCCTGTGGGGGCCACATAGGTCAATGCTCTAACACGGAGCATAGCGCGATCTTGCATAGGTAAATCGTCTTGAGCTTCAAATTTCTAGGGACTTTTTTTCATATTCTATTTCAAAACCCATTATGCTAAAATAGAATTAAACAACTTCCGACGAGTTTAAGATAGGGAATAGCGGCTAAGCTCCATGACCTGCGAGCAGGTGTCGGTGCTAGCCTCCCTGGGGGACCTCAGAAATCATACCCGATACTAGACACGTGCGCAACCTTTCGGGCGGGGTCCGAACACACCCCGTGAAGCGCGCCTGCGGCCTGCTAAGCTGCGTAGCTTCTTGGGTCTGACCAAGAGTAGGATTAAAATTTTATAATCGCGGTCCACCCTTGAGGTTACGATAGCCGGGGTCGTATGGGCATGGTGTTAGGAAGTTGCGCCATGCAGCTGCGTCACCGGTTATTACATAAATGTGAAATTGGCAGCGCTATGTCGGGGGGGAGGAAAAGGGGAACGGAGGGCCAAAAGACACCAAGAGCCGGGGGACGGGCCACAGGGCACAAAAAAAAACAAAAAAAAAAAAATAACTTGTTTGTCGAAATATGTTTGGAAGTCAGATTAATGTTATCGGGGAAACCTTACAAGAAGCAACAGGATATTTGTATTTAGGCTTCACGTCGTTATCTTTTAACAACCTGCCTGTGCCTGTCGCATAGTGTTTTTGTCCTTATTTGCAAATCCACCGAAGCCATACAAAGCTGAAATGTTTTTCGTCCAAAACTTGTTTTACTTGTAGCTATAGATATGTAACCTTATTCACCACTATCCTAGAGGATGTTGGTGTATTAGATATTTAACTAAATCTTACATGTTTATAATAATTATACATATGTATACAAAGTAATATGTTGCTGAAACGTCAGCTATGTGTAGAACATGCGCAGCTAAATTATTTATCTCTGGATTTATGAAAATCGACGTGTTAGTGATCGGTGTTTTGTGTTTGGCGATGTGTATTGAATAACTTCTGCTACATTTGTTTTATTTTGTTAATTTACGATATTGTATGGTAAATTTTCAAGTATGTCATAGATATATATAACAGATATAAATCTTTAGCAAATTTAAACAAAATCATGCATGCAAATTTATTATTGACAGTGTTGGCATGAAATTTTGAAGCTTTTTTCAGCTATATGTCAAAAGAAAACATAGACGTGATTTTCTTGATTACATGATTATTAAAATTAAAATTGTCTATTCAGACGGGGCATCGCTAGCAGACTATCCTTCTCAAATAGAAGAAATTTAACAGAAAGTAGTGAGTCAATATTCACCACCTATGTTGACAAATATTGATCCACAAAATCATGTTACCTAATTATGACGGCGAAAACCGAGACTTAAAAATTTTCAGCATGGCAACTACCGCTTGTTCCTACACAAAATATTGATTGGGTAATAACAATGATAGCAATAATAAAACACACTAATACTGCGGATTTTCTCGAATTTAATGTACCAAATGCCCAACGGTGGTTTGAGATAATATTTGTTTGAAAATCCTCCTTAAAATTGACAGAGTAGCGTTCGGGAAAACAGAATAACATACCCTAGCCAATTAAATAACAGCTATGTAGCATAACTGATGCTTGGAATGTAAGATAATGATTACACCATAAGGGTCGGACACGCGAAGCCTTACACCCCCAAGCGTGCACGTGCACTAAAAATTTGAGCTAATATATAAAATTGACAAAAATGGGAGTAAAACTGGCATAAATGAAGGAAGTCCCCAGGAGGACCTCCCCCACGCCTAAATCCTACACCAACGCACCGTCGACACCTATAGCAATATTCTGTGCTTTACATCGATATATTTAGGAAAATATTTACATCAATTAAAACAAAGTAGACTTATAAGAACATCAGATTAATTGCTCGTTCAGCTCTGATGCACTAGGTTTTCCGTTTGCCGTAGTAGATAGTAGATAAGCATATGACATATGACTTGTAGTTCAGAAATAAGGTGCTTAGTGAAACGATGCAATATTAGCATCTATAGCTACCATAATTTAAAGGATTTCGATACCAAGATTACAGTGTGCAATGACACCGCATAATTCTGACTTTTGAAAGCTTTTATGATGTACCAAATATTGTTTAGTTAAATTCGAAGCGTCTCGAGCCTCAAAACTGCTAGAAAATATTATTTTTTACGTTAGTTGCCTAAAAATGAGGTTCCTATATAATACGGGAATGAAGATATCGCTAATAAATTTATGCGTACGTAATAGAAACAAGTACCTAGTAAGGTTCCAAAAATGTAAATTTTGGTTTTAAAGTATGCTGTTCGCTCTCTTTTGGGCAGCGTGGTAGTCAGAAACATAAGCTTTTATAGCGCTTTAGGCAACAATGAAAATTAATTACATCCGTGAATACATTCCATAGTTATTGTTGCGTTTTGCAATGGTTCTTTAAAGCAGAGAAAACAGGGTTTCTCAGCGCCGATAGGTAAAGAAGTGAAGCTAGCAATCTAACCCTTAAAAGCACCTTAGTTCGTATCAAGATGAAGATTTAGAACTGCAATGTTCATATAGGCAACAATGAAAATTAGTCACACCCGTGAATCAGTTTCATCGTTATAGTTGCGTTTTACAATGACTCTTTAAAGCAGTGAAAATAGGGTTTCTCAGCGATAATAGGCAAGACGTGGAGCTAGCAATTTAAGTCTCAAAAGCACCTTAGTTTGTATCAAGATGAAGATTTAGAACTTCAATTTTCATATAGGTAACAATGAAAATTAATCACATCCGTGAATGCGTTCCCGAGTTATAGAGTTGTGTTCTACAACGATTCTTTAAAGCAGTGAAAGGATTGATTTCTCAGTACAATAGGCAAAAAAGTGGAGCTAGCAATTTAAGTCTCAAAAGTAGTTCTTATCAAGATGAAAGTTTTGAGCTTTAACTTTCATCGATTCGAGTAGCCATTGTTGAGCTAATAGTGTTACTGAAATTACAGAACTTAAATCCTATAACGTCCAACACCAACACAATATGCAAACTTTTGAAAGCATTTACGGCGTAAAAATTGCTCCATAATAATAATTTTCTGCCTGCAATCAGCATTTCGCAATCGATAATTATATGTAATTCCGTCAGTGTTTTTATGCTATAAAAAATTTGCCTTTTTCAATTTAGTCACTGCTACGTGTAAAGTAGGTCTTACCGAGAATTCGAACGTAAAATTTCTGTAGACAATTGGTGTACCGCCCACTGATTTGATGACCGGAAATAAATTCTTAATCTCGTCCGACGATAGCTTTGCCGTTTTCTTGGGCGGTAGAGAATGTCGGGCACTGCCGCATGTTAAGACTGGTTCAAATCCTACCTGAGTTGCAAATGTCAAGGAATCGGTGCTTCCGCGCATAATAGCTCCAAGCAAAGCTTCATAATTGTTTTTGTTCGAGATGAGTTTGGTAGCTCCTGAAGCTACGGGAATCTTGACGACGGCGTATGAGCCCGCCTGAGCTCTAACTTGAGCTATAATTTCTTTGTTGCGAACATCGACTCCGCCTATCTAAACCATGATTATGCCAGTAAAAAATCATGACGGCTTTGTAAGCCAACATTTGATCACCTTTAAATATTGAACGTTGATTTATTAGGAAGATCCGCAAAAATGAAGTTCATTATTTTAAACTCAGGATTATTTTATGACAATTTGTCAGTCACCCATAACAAAACGAGCGTAACAAAAAAATTCTAGCTTAGCTTAATCTCGGCTTTACGGTCATTATCTCTTTAGTTCCGCTTATGACGAGACACGAGGCTTCTCATGTACACAACCGATTTCAGGCAGCCAATATTAATTCAAAATGCGGTACATTGATTGGCTGATTATTATCATTATGCTTTCTCTTGATCAGCTGTACCCGGTGCTATAGAAACTCATGGTGCCATCTATACTAAGATAATCATGCTACCATGACGTCACTTTAAGGTCATATTGCAGAATAAATATTATTAAAAACGTCACGCATTTGTTCACCTAGTTCAGTCTGAAATAAAAATACATGTGGTTAGGTTGTTTTCGAACTTACCAGCAGTTAATGATTTTGGTTCATATATGGGGTATCGTAGCTTTCTTTTTCCATTGTTTCTCTGCAAGCGCAGCGTAAAATCATATCACTAGGCCATACATATATAATTAACTAAATGTAATATTTATAACAACCCGAAAAAATAAAGTAGTATAGTAAGCACAACAGGTTCATAGCCTATCCGCCACAGGTGCATACTAAAAAGCTCCAAAGTATAGTCCACATAGGTGTTGAAGAATTAAACAAAGCTACTAAAAAGGCACGCTTCATAAAATTTTTAAATAGTATTATACCAGTCAAATAAAATGCTACGTATTGATAATACAACTAACATGCTATCAACAGTAGTGAATTATTATCTGTTAGCTAAGGCTCTTCGGCGCTTCACGGAGTTTCAGTACATGTACACCTTAACAACAATGGTCGATCCGGTACTATAAATGCCATTCTGCCCGAAGTAAAGCATATGTTACAAGGAAGATTATGGTGTGGAATAATGTAAAGATGTACAGTGTAATGAAAGTAACATTCCAGAAAGATCTCGAACCAGACACCATAATCTCGACACACTTTTCTGCAAAATTGCAATGTGGTTTCTCGGCCACATATATTTTCCAACGATTAACAACCATGAAATCAAAGGTTCAACGTAACATCGACGTATTCGTGGAACATGGATACTGATAGATAATGAGGTGGGTATAGTTTTATTACTGTAGTATCATTAACAAAAATTTTGTAGAATATCAAAAGCCGATATATTTATTAGCATAATTTTAATACTAAAAGATACTTATAATTTTTCATATTTCAAGATAAATCCATCATCTCCATGTTCACAGAGCGGTTACAACTCCTTCGTGATGCAACTTACAAGGCTCTACCACCAGATCAACCAGCTATGAAGGCTATCATCAATGTCAAAAACCAGAACAACAAACATTTCATGTGGGCAATACTATCACCACCTTTCCCGGCAGTACATCACGACGATCGTACCCACAGCTAGAATCAATACGTCGATAAACTTAATTTCGAGGGGATTACTTTTCAGTGCAGGTGTCAGGTATAACTAAATTTGTAACTTAACAACAATATGGGTCAATATTTTTACCTGGCAGAGCAGCAAGATAATTTCCTTTCGGAATTACGATGATCATTTCCCAGACGTCGTCAACGTCATGTATATCGACAATCACTTTTCATTTATCAAGGATATAGATCGCTTGCTTTCTACTCAACACCGAAAGCAGCATAAGCTATACTTTTGTACTCGATGTCTTATTCTTTAGTAGTCGCGTAATGCAGAAAAGTATGTAAAGGAGCAACGTAAAGAAATATGTCGGAACAACGTAAAGAAATATGTTGGCGCAACGAACCTACTAGAATTACATTCTCACAACACGACTTTCCGCATTTGCGGAATACTCACAAAATGTCACGGTCTACCAACACAATGTACGCGGATTTCGAGGCACTTCTTCCCGTAAGTGAATGCGAACCCTCATCACCTACATCCTACAGTAACCATTACCAACGTCATCAGGTATGCGGATTCGGGTTTGTCGATGCTTTCGGATGCGAATGTGACGGCAGCGTGGGAATTGGGACCCGGTTGTATATCTAGAAAGTAACGCAATGGGACTTTTAGCAAAATAATCGGACTCGTGTAACAGTATCAACGACCAATTAGTAACACAGTATCCTTCTATATGACGACCAACGACAGGAATACTTTTAAGCAACAACAGAGTGCAATACATGTGGCGATGCTCTTTTTATTTCAAAGTTAAAGACCATTGTCGTCAATGTGGCAAGTATCGCGAAGTACTAGCACACTCGGAATGCAATATTGGATATTGTCTCAACCAGAAGGTTAAGGTATTCTTTCACTACCTTCAGAAATACGCTGGTTACTTCATCACGCGGAAAATCGGCAACTCATGTTACAAATTAAGTGCGGTGTTAGAATGCGTACCTAAAGGCAGCGAAGACTATTTATGATTCGGTATAAACCTTAAACACAAACCCTACGATGAGTACACTATATTGCGTGAGCCAAGTGAATTCCTAAAGATATTATTTGCGGAAGCTGTTGTTTAACAACCAAGTATATCTCTCCAAGACTTCGAAGATCTCAATGGTACAGACGTTTTAACTCTAGGTGATGATGATGCTGATGAGTTCAATGATCTTATGGATTACATGCCTGGAGACGAATGCAGCACAGGCAAAGGCTCAGAGAAGAAAAACACTTTACATGATAATAGACAGATTTCAGCTTTTACCTTCGTCACTTAATGAATTCGTTGAAAACCTCTCTAGTGATAACTTCTCAAGTATGCAATAATCTTTCGAATGAGCCGCTAAGCTACAGCTTTACTCCTTCGTAAAGGCATATACCATTCTTACGACTATATGAATTCGTTGTACCGTTTTAAAGAAACCCAAATACCACCACGATAATATTGTCACGATAAACTCGCTGTGGAAGATCAGACTTTAGAAGATTATGATTACGCAGAATACGTTTGGCAACAAATGGATATTAAAAATTTGGAGAATACTACGATCTTTATCTCAGGACAGGCGTTCTATTGCTACGCGATGCATTTTATAATTTTAGAAAGTTGCTCTTAGTCACTATAAACTTGACCCATTTCACTACATTACCGTACCCGGCTTAAAATGCATGTCTTACGAAAACCGGTATCGATCTAGAGTTGCTCAGAGACTTAGTACAATGTTTTCGAGCAGGGTACTACAGGCGGTATCTCTATGATATCTGGGCGGTATTCAAAGGCAAACAATAAATACCTTAACGACAATAATAATGTACTAGAGTGTATTTATATAATATATCTGAATGCGAACAATCCATACGGTTAGATTGTCGCCCAACAACTGCCAGTAGGAATGTTGAAGTGCGTTGAAGAGCAGGGACTAGCAAATATTAACTACTATAGTGAGGACGAAATAGGTCATGTGTTGAATGTAGATTTTGAGTATGCTAAGCAATTACCCAGTAGCACTTGAGAACATGAACATTATTGATTCACTTATACCCCTATTATGTTGATATAAAATAGGCTCAATATTTCTAATGTACTGGTAAAAAAATTAGTTTCCAATCTTAGTAGCATAAATAAGTATATAGTCCATGGTAGAGTGTTCGACAGTTGTCTCTGTCTCAGTCTTCGAGTTTCTGAGATACATAGAGCAGTATGAGACTTTATATAATGTTTAACACCGACATGCGAAAAAAGGCAAGAGTGATTTCGAGAAGAATCTTTTCTAACTTCTTAATAGCCCTATATTTGTTTAACATCATGGAAAATGTAAAAATATAGAACTAGTTGCTAACCCTAAACAATCTGGGGAACTAGCAGCAAACCCAATATTTCATAGTGGGACAATATTCAACGAAGATTTAGCTGCAGTAAATATGTAGAAATTCAGTGTATGTCTACACAAACTAATATATGTTGGATTAACTGTCCTCGGCCTTTCGAAAATGCTCATGATTAATTTTCCCTACAGTTTTATGAAAAAACAGTATAACGACAGATGTAAACTATTGAAGCAGAACAAAGAATCCTTTAGTTGCTGTGGTTATAACCGCTATGTACCAGTTTATGAAAAATCATCGGCACATTATGGGCACTATGATATTATGGATGCTTCAGATTAGTAATTCTATGTGTGGTGTATATTTTCATATCAATAAACATTATTTCTAAATTTGTCTTCATATATTCTGAGCTCATAGAAGGCAGTGTTAAGCATGCAAGTGTACACTTGCATGAAAGAGTTCGTTTGTTAATATATCATAATTATGGATACGAACTTAGCAGTAGCACTGTTACTTATAGCAACAGAAACGTGTTTTTATTACTCAAAACTCAGCAACTAATGAGCTATGCTTTGATGACGGTTGGAAACCTACCCACGAAACATGGTTCCGCAGAAAGAATATAATATACATTGGATAAGCATAATCGTAAGCAACCTTCGCTTTGACGTAATACCAAAACCACATGAAAACTGTGAATGAAATATTAGAATAGTGTATTCATTTCATCTTTGGGAACATATTTTCAGCAAAATCGCAATACCGTAATACAAGGTTACTTTTGTAATAAAGACTTATCATAATTATGGAGCTTTCAACGTTAGTAATCCATGAGAAAACTTAACCTGCGCCTCCTACCATCTGCTTTTGACGCTATGTGCAAAACGCTGTTAGAGAACTATGAGTTTAAGTTTTGTATTATAAGCGTTTAGCGACCGATAACATTGTCATTACAATGTAACGACAACTATAGTGTAGCGAGCACTGCGGTTCTAGCGTAATCGTGTGCAGTGAGTGCACATAACTTAATGTGAACAGCGCATAAGCAGTCATTACAATAGCTAATTCCAAATTCAAAAAATTCCGTTCGCAACCGCATAGCGACTGATTACAAAATAGGTTAGTTTCTGTTCGCTGACACAATGCACCTATTTGTAGTTTCGCCGTAATCTCGTTTCACAACCCGCAACGTACCAACTTACATTCCGAATTTTTTCGTTACGTGAATACATTTTATTTTACGAATGATAACACATGTAGGTCGTTAACTTCGCCTGTTGCGTGTAGCTTTCAAAACAATAAACGAGTGTATTTTACTTCGATAACAAAATAAAATTTTCCAGTTCAAATGACAAACGGACACTGACTAGTTAGTTAACGATTTAGGACTAATCATTATTAGGCCATATTTTGCTTTTTGACGTTTTAGATGCGCAGTCCAAAACGCCAATTTTGTGTTCTGTCGTATGTTTACGAATGGTTGGTGCACCAGGCAAGCTATTGCCATTTGCTATTCGCAGAAGGAGATGGTAGGCGAAGTACTTTAAGTTTATACGGCGTTAAACGTTATAATGTCCCTGATATTTGGAACTTTTGTCCCCCTATAGTCGCGATCCTACCGTATAGACAGTCAGGGTGACACACATACTGTAAATCAATTACCAAGGGTATACGCCACACTCCTAGCTACTTCATTTTCCCTTTACAGTGTAGGGCCCACCCTTAGCTACTAATTTGGCGCGAATTGACTGTTGCGGACACCGTCTGTAGCTAATGCGGTTTATTAGTCAACTGTACTGTGTAGTTATTTTTAAATTCTCGAAATTTGAATCTAGGTCATATGAACGTTGATGAAATAATGCCGCACACTGTCAATCAAACTGCAAGAAGACACGGTATGCTGGACACTGTCAACAAGTGGTAGTACACATAGCTACTTACCGTTGAAAAATTTCTAATAAAATGGGGGTGTCTAAGATACCCTGTTGTCGACAGAGCGCCTAACACTGTGTGGTGTACATAGGTTCCAAACGTTGTTGATACTATAACGTGAATGCCGCATACTCATGGATAATTGTAGCCTAGTCCCTGTTATTGTCCAAATTAGCAAGATCCAACTTACAGGATATGTTATTGAAGCGGCTTAGTTGAGGAAATATTAAACATATATAAAACTGTTGTTACGTAACTGGATGAAATACTGACGTACATTATGCAAGGAACTTAAAGACATATACTACAACATCAAAAACCCGGCATCTTATGGTAGTGTTGAAAGATTATATCATGCAGCTAAGAAACATGGCTACACATTACAACAAGTAAACGATTGGCTGTAGTCAAAAGCGAAATATACAATTCATAATCCCAAAAGGTGTGGATTTCTGAGACCGTGTACAGTAGCCAAAGGTGCAAATGATTTATGGCAGGTAGTGCGTCGTTCACATTTATTTGTTTGCAGCTACTGCACATTGCGGGCACTATGGTCGCTACAAATGTACTCAAGTCGATCCGAGCGCAACGATAACGTCAAATGCGCCGTCCGTGCAATGGTAAACTCGGTTGCTGCGCTAAGGCATTTGCAGCAGCGACAGAACGTGGCTATGCAACTGTATTGCAGTATGCATTGACGGCATGCATTTGTAGCGACGTTTACATGTAAAGCTGCAAAAGAAAGATCAGTTTACATACTCGAGTGCAATAGTTTTGATGATTGATCATGCATTGATAATTACTATTACAAACTGAGGGAAACAATGATTACTAAAGCATTGCGCCCGTGAAATTGTCTTCGCCAAAGCACTTTCCAGTGCAACTGCTGTTTTACATTTGCACTGCCTGCAGCAACGACATAAACATAAGCCTGAAATGTGCACCTTGCTATTGTTTACGCTATTGTATCTGTGCAAGCAATGATTCTTGTATATACACATGTTTGTGAAGGTAGCGGTGTGATTGCACATAGTCATCATTTTTAAGAGCTAAGCAAAAAGCCAGGTACTTTTGCCTTTGTAAAGAACGCTTAAAACTATTTTTTGACCATTTTGACCCTGAAATGGTGCCACATATCTAAGATACTAAAGGGCACATTGTCACGACTATTAGTATCGAATTAAAAAATTTTGCTGAAATTCATCTATCCGAAGATGAGTTATGAGTGACAGCGACGGACAAGCAAAAATTGATCAATCAATATTATGGATTTCAAAGTTATAAGCTTAGCCGCAAAAACGTTTACTGTATTCTCGATCAATCTGCCCACAAAAGGAAATACATTGGAGAGAGTCACATGTAACACACATCGTTTCCGAGCAGCAACTCTACGTCTCAAGGAAGGTGGTAGAGTAACATTTTGGTCTAATGATTCTATTCCATTTCTCGGCTTCACTTCAGTAGAACAGTTACAAGAGGCTGGTATCAAAGCTAAGAATGCTAAGGAATTTTGCACACAACAGGTTTGCTATTTGTTCAGTCACTTGATGGTATAATACCCGATCAAGTATTAAAATAATTTAAAAGATTTATATAAAAAACTTCAATACTTAATAGCAATAATTCTCGAAAAATGAGGTTTTCCCATCTCTCAACTTCAAGTACAAGTGGTACACAGTATCAGTATTTCAAACAATAAAAATTAATATAACTGGTACAAAGAAGATAGAAGATTGTTACAATATAGTTAATCATATTTATACAAAAAGAGTAGGAAACTTATTTACATAAAAGCAAAGGATACATCTATCGACAGCAATAAAAAAGGAAATAGCTATTTTTAGATCTTTATCGGATCAAAATATACGTCTTTCCGCAGTAGTAGAAATAAGTTTGACTCAAGTCAATAATGCTCATGTTGAAGTAACAGGAAAGAATCGTTTAAAATTGCATCAAACTTTGTTGAAATACCCTATTCAATCTTTTTCACGTGGCATCTAAGAGCACACAGTTTAGAAGTATTCAATCAATAAAGGAATCCTACATATGCGACCTACAGATTGAAGTTTTCGACAAGGAAAACAAGAGACTATAAAACAGTGACCTCTACCTTCATTCAATATTCATACATAAAAAGAACTAGCTTACCAGTTAATTTACAAACATGGATATATTAACGTTATCATTCAAAGTTGATCAAGGTTCGAAACATCAGTTATTACTAGGACAGCCGGTAAAGAAACAACATAAAAGAATTAAAAAAAACAAGTGCATAAAAAGAAATTACTACCGAGGCAAAACACAACATTTCTAACAATATCATCGTTAGCTAAGCTATATTGATTTCGAGAACGCGTGTATGAAAATAAAGTTGAGGAGTCTCAGATTATAAAACTTACAAACAATACATGACAAATAACTGAAAGTGAAGTTACACCTCAGGAATTTAAAGCACCTTTAATCCAACTATCTTATCGACCTAACTCAACTCAAATAATCTTCAAATTTAAAGTAAATATCACCTCTAATTCACTAAACCCTCAAACTACGCCTCCTAACAAACGAAATGAACGGTCAATAACGGACCAAGCCTTTCCGTGCAATCAAGTCGGATATGCGTTATACAATCAAGTGGAAATGAAAACTAACGGTGAACCGGTATCGTCAAATCAGTCAAATTACCAGCGGATGATCTACATACTTCATCTGCTGCGCTACACTAAGGAAAAAAGAAACTGTCTCCTACGCACATCAGGAACGTTCCAGGATGTGGCACATGGCACAGCTAATTGAACTCTACGGAAGATAATAATCACGTACAACAGGCACGATAGTGAGTTCTCAAGTTCAGAAATACAACAGGCACGATAATAGACAAGCCTTAAGGGAAAATAGAACGGTACCTCACGGTTCGTAGTGATTGAGACCTATGAATTGTTATTATTAGCGAGTAGCATAATAGCGGAATCACAACCGTTAATATCAACGACAAATTTCAACATCGTTAATCAATATCAAACTAAATATCAGCAACTTTATGGATTTAAACCTTAACAGTTCTTTGTTGTTACGGAATACACCGTTGAGATTGAAGCGCCTTCGAAAGTAGTTGAACAATAAAAAGATCTAAACACTTATATATCCAATATACACCATCTCAGGGTCTAGAACAGATGTGCGAAGTTGGAGGAGGTGCGCGGGGGATAGCAGCCAAAAATTTTTCTCGCGCTACAATGTTTCTTCATAATTTATATATTTATTACCGCTTTTACCTTAAAATTTTTATATAATTTTGTCAAAATTGCTAAAATTTATCCCACAGAGCGATAGGAGATAGGTAAATATATATTAGGCGGGTTACCTTCTTACCCCCTATAGACACCTATCATAATCTATAAAGTTTGTTCCAGCCTAGCACTGTTGAATCGCCATTGTACGACACAATTTTGGCAACAGTAATAGCTACCAACAACGACGAGCTTCTCACCTGTATTCCATCGGAATATCGGGTCATTAAATGTAGATATAAAAACGATCCAAGCGGCGAGTTACCAGCTTTATTCGGTGTTACAATGTCGACCTCGTTCACGTAGTACGAAAGTGGGACTACACCTGTTACTGCGGGATCGCCGCTGGAGCCTAGAATGCTCGAACATACCATAACCATAAACGATGCCGTGCCTTTGAGAATCTGGGAACGTTTTAAGGGAACAGCCACGGGTTGAAACGGATGGAGTTGCAGTGTACCTTCGTTGGTGCTCAGAAGTCCGGATGTAGTTGCTAAACCATTAATTATTACTGATCATGGAACATTTTGAATTTTAAATATCTACATTTATCATGTTACTTTTATGTTGTGGAATTTTAAAGCTGATTTTAGCGGTAAAGAAAAATTCTTAGAAATTTCAGTTTTACCAATATTTGAAAGGACTACATTGGTACAACGGTATTCTATCACATTCTAGTACCTTTTTTAATTTTAGATTATGGAGTATATATATTAATACCGATGTTTCGTATTGACTACGTAAATTTTTTATTGCTAGAAAAAATGAAAAATTGTTAAATCATGTTTAGGACTGCATTGTTTCAATTTGCAGCATCGATGTAGAAGTTACCAAGCATTACGATAAACGTTCGGCATTTCAGTGTAACAGTTATAGTCTATTTATTTGAAGAAGCGGTACGCATGTCTGTCAGTTCGGTACACTTTAAACAATAAGCAAGGACTTGACACAGCTGAGCGTTCCATTCTTGGGAAAAATGAGTCAGATTTATCCTCAACCTGAGCTTAACTCAGTGAGTACATCAAACTTTGACACAATCTTAGTAAAACGACAAGGCTCAAAGTGGACCAATCCTGAGTCGTTCACTGAGTCAGCAAATTGAGTCAGATTGGACGCCACACTGTTACACTGTATCCTAAGCTTAACACTTCGAAGGACTCAAAAACCTTCTTCTTATTTGTATACAAACATTTTTGCAGCGACAGTAACACACTATATTGTATGTTTCGCCTTATAAGCTCCGGTTTTCACTACATGTTCATTCTATTTGCAGATTTAAACACTATCACTACTATCAATTGAAACTTCAGGAACTCTATCATCGATCTTTATCTCGACTGCCAATACTTTTCAGTGATTTATAAATTATTATACTTATACCACTAAGTATATTTTAACACGGGTCGACCGTGATTTCCAGCTATTTGGGCAACACCGTAGCTTGTTTATTTTTGGAATCTGTCAGGTTAGTTTGTTTATTATCCTGGAAATACTAATTGATACTGTATAACGACCAGCTACGCAAAACAAGCGATCCTCTGGATAACCCAGCAGTAACAATTTACCGTCATTGAATGTTTTGATATGACAGTCCATTTCACTTGAAAAGCTTCAATCAACAGACATAGGACATTTGACCTTAAACCATAACTTTACCAGTCATAAATAAACAAACAGATCTCAACAGCAGGTACAAAACAACCATTTAGCAACTTGATTATGGTTGTATTATAGAACTGTTAAGAACTATTTTTGAAGTAATACTTAGAATACAGTGTAACTTTTGTACATACTTTTAATAATTAGCTTCCGAACAAACTGATGGGTCACTAGCGGCTATAAAATGAAACCTAGATAAATCTCTTACTAGGAACTGCAATTTGAAACACATTTGGGACATACGCTAATTCGAGGATACTTTGTACCACAATAGCTTGTTCAGTCCATGCTTCAAAGTTTTTGCCGATTATATGTTAATGGCAGGTTGAACGCATGCTCAGCATATAAGCCGGCTTTATGTGCAAATATATATTTTAGTGGATATTTTAATGCAGCTAACCTATAGCTTTAGCACTTTGTATGGTTCCTTCATCTGGTGCGGCGGTGGAAACAACAAATTCTTGGCCCCACGCTTCGGACGTCATTGACATTAGCTGTTCATACCCGAAGCCACCTTCCTTTGTAAATACACCGACAAAAACTGAAATCACAAATTACGCTTTAGACATAAAAAATGTTTGCATACTGGAAATTGCAGGGTTTCTGCAGCGGCTGATGATTGAGAAATATCAATTAAGGTTTGGAATACTTCTTCATGTAAAAATTACGACAAAGGAATTACATTTCTGCTGGTCTGATTTAATTCACATTTTCACACCTTCCTCTACGCAGTGACTCCTGGTATTATAAATGCTATCGTTTCATCGGCCCAGGTAACCCTGAGTGGTAACACGTTATATCGTTAGAAAAAATAGCTTACAGCGGGGGTTCGGGGGCGCCTCCCTTCTCCCCTGATGTGGCTTAGTGTTAAGGTATGTCTCATATAAGGAACTAAGTTTAGGCTAAGCCTAAGGCTTAGGCTTAGTATAACGAGAACGGCGTCGCATGCATTAAAATTTGGCTCTCAGGGATACCTTCCTTCGAATAAATGTGCCCAGTTCATGCAATGCGCGTTAGGTAATTTTTACCTCACATCAACCGCTTCGGCTGGAGTACATCCCATGAATTTATTATACAAGCACCTATGGGACCTGCTTTATTATTAGAACCGTTTTGTTATACTGCAAAATTTTGAAAATAAAACTTCGTGGACAAAGCGCTCTGATTGTAGCTGTCTAAAGCAAAAAGCCATAAAACGCAAATAATGATGTTTTATATCAGGCCAATGTCAAGGTAATATCTTTTGTTTTCGGTTGATATAAAAAATTTACTGTCTATGCTAATATTTCGTGTTTATAGTCATGCCCGCCGGAAAAATGTGAAGATTTTATGGAAGCGTCACGTAAGCTGTGTCAGCAAGAGTTAATAATTTCAACGTTTAATCAATTACCATAATTCAGGCGCTGGATTTGTTGTTAGTTTCACATGTTATATTCACATAGTTATTGGCACATCCTCATGTTATCGACGATGTCTGATTATAGAGGTGTCAAATTCCAAAATAGGCATAGTTATCACTTTGTGATGAGCAACTGCCAACGTTCCTCTCAATTCGGTGGTCTGTCAACTGAAACACCGCGGCATCGTCCAACATTTGTCCTGATCCAACGGACACGAATTGAAGCTGATTTCAAAACTAACCTATTTTTCAAAACCATTTTGCAAGAACGCTGACCAACTTTAGGGTAGTGTAATAAGGTTTCATCAGAAATAGAGCAGGTAAATAAAATCTTTTGTATAAAAAAATAAAAATACCGGCAACTGGTTTGGACGCCTTTAAACGAGTCCCACTAACGTCAGCTTCATTTGATTTTTCTCGATAACTTTCCAACTGAATCGCTTCGTACTTGCGAAGATTAATCGATAACTGTGATCTACCTTTATACAGTTCGCCGTTATATTCAATTTTCAAGTTTATAATCTGAAACAAATTTTAGTACATATATAACGTAATAATCCAGGTTCGTATCCTGATCGGTGAAACTTGTATTAAGCACAGTGGTTCAAACGTTTGACTGTGGGACTATCAATCGGTATGTCCTTTGTTCGAACCTGGACGACGGCCACCCATCCCTCCATCCCTCATGGATCGGTACACGAGTAGCATAAGAGCGAAAATTACCGATTGCGCGGACGACACATGTGACTTCAGGTTACAACTCTGGACCTCGTGCAGGTCGAAAACTTGGGGAAACGGATGTCGACTCCGCCCCGTTGTTGACAGCAAGAATTTTCATTTTTCGCTTTCTTCGTTTAATATATAATTCCGCCTTTCGCAATAGCACAAACACATAATGTATGCTTAATAAAGTCTTCGATGTCACTGTGGTGCAACCAATAATGTAATTTACGCAGAATCAGACGCCAGACATATGTTTTAAAATTTTTATTGGAATATATATTTAATAATTTAATATAGTATTAATAATATAAGTTCGATTTTGTGATTTGTTTCACTTTGATAACCATGTAAGGCAACGGCGACGTCAAGAAAAATCAAGAAAAATCAAGAAAAACCGAAGAAGAGCGTCATTTTTGACAGGAACAGCTGCATCGTCTTATGGCTTTCGTTGACGATGAGATACGCTGTACTTATGGGCGGTGCGAGTGTAATGAGAAACAACACGTAGACAGAAATCTCTATCTTGTCTTATCTCTCGGTATTTCCTGCTTTATGCAAGCTCTGCAATTTTTATAACTAACTGTACTATATTCACCTGATCGTTAGGCCAAATAAATCCAGTCGCGTTTGGAAATATCTTGCGCTAATCATCCAGTCTGTTTGGTGTCTCGTGCTGCGCGTTTCGGCTGTATGTCTGTCAAGACCTGTGTCTCTCAAATCTGTTCCGTCAGCTCGTCCGAACCCGTACATCATTGTCTCCAGTTAACATAAATTAATCAAAACTACATATTTATAGCTAATGTTTGAGCATTCTTAGAGAATTTCAATTATTTCCACAGATTTAGCACGTTCAATGCTTCGTTTCATACAAAATTAACCGACTCGTTGTGTTAAGCGTTAGACAAAATGGCATAATAAAATTCATTACGGGCCCTTAATACATTACCTTGTACACTTACATCCCTATACATCGGTTTTCCATACGTTAGGTGAAATTAATATTGACTTTGCATTTTAGAGTGGACTACGGCAAAGCATGAAATTATTGTTGACCTTTTTGTCCAACAGTGCTCATACCCTGTAAGGGTAAAATATTAATAAATATAATAATAAAAAGGTTATGGTATTTTCTGTCATTTGGCCAAACAGCCATCCTTAATAACCCTAAAGTAAAATTAATAAAGAATACAATTCTACTTTAACGTAGTTAATTATTAACTTAATAAGGATAGTTTTCCAATATTGAAAAGAAAAATATGCGCAGAAGTATTTTATAAAAACATAGGTAACATGCGTTTGTAAATAATATATGTAGCAAATAATCAATTTATATATATTTGTATTTGAGGCAGAAAAAAGTATGCTTTAATAAAAAAATTAAATTTTGAAAAAGTTTTAAGACAAGCATGGATAACCTCATCGCGAAATTTCAGGTCCACATTTGTTCCAGCACTTGCAGCGACGATAACCAGTTTAGCGAAGTGGGGAAATTCAGCATCCGGAATCAGAACCACGTAGTCTTGACTCCAAAACTGTTCGCTGTACAGTTTCGAAACCGCAAATCCTTTTTTGCTATCCGAAACTAAATAGACGGATATTGGACTTATCGATTCAACGTAGACTGCTAAAACAGTAAGTTATTTTATAAGTTGTACTCAATAACGTCTCTCGGATACATTAGCTGCAAGCCCGTAGAATGAGACGCTAAGGCGACGAGCTTCTGGAATTTTAAGGAGGAGGGATTCAAACTTGGTTATATATAAAATAGCAAGGTAACTATCGCTGTTCTCCATCACAACATAGACGTCGAGCCGGTGCAGCTACGAGGCGAGCATTCCCTGCTTCACGTAGCTACAGGCTTGATTAGCTCTCACAAAAACAAAAATTCTTGTCGAAAAGAACTAATAATTTTAGTGGCTTGTAAAAAAAAATAAAACATTTAGAAGTGAACAAGAAACCCGGGCTCACAGGCACCTGATTACCTTCGTTGCTACGCATTCGAATCGACATCATCTTGGTGCAGCCCAAAGAGATGTAAACAAAACGTAAAGCTGTAAACGCATCTATACTAATAAAACAGCTTAATCTCGGCGTTCCATTGGCAGCAGCCACACGGAGAAACAAAAAGCGGCAGTTTGCATAGGAACGGCATCTAGATTTAACATTGTATCGAGGACAACGTAGTCAGTACTGCACTTATCATGGGTATTATCTCACTGTTTTTCATCAAACTACCTAGTGAATGATGCATGGCTTAAAAATGTCGCTATTCTCGATATTCCTCAGGTACACAAAGTGCACTCAGCTCCAAAATATTCACTATCTTAGAAGAATTGTAGGAGTATAGCAGGAGTACAGCCTGCCTACGCGTGAAACATCAATAAATAACATAAAGGCGCTTTGAAACTACATTAGTCCACAGCCGAAAAAGCCGTCAGCCGTTGCGCAACACTACTCAGACACAGTTATAGTAATAATATGTGATCAATTCCACACAGACCTATTGAACCCCTACTGGCCTCACGCAATTGACCAAGGGTACCAGTGGTGCTATATTCTGATCACTGATCCTGATCATATATATTCAAAATAGGCTATAAAATATTTGTTATTTTTAGATAGCTGCCGAGAATAATCTCAAGTAATAATGAGACCGGTAATTTACTAAATTAAAAACTGCTGTATTTGCAGGACTAATTTATATGTTTCAGCTGCGTGAGCGCACATTATCTCAAGTATCTCAGCTACGAATTTCATTCCTACAGGATATCCCTGAGCTGGTAAATTTGAAGCTTTCACTAGATGTAAATTAAATGAGTTATCAAAATATTTGTCGCGAATTAATATGATTGGATAAATTAGAATCGTTTGCTATAAGGAAGTTTCGCTTTAGTTGTGCTGCAACATTCAAAATTTTAACTCAAAATTTGAGAGAAATTTGCGCAACAACATTTGATTGAAATTTAATATCGTAATTCACAACATTTTTCCGCTTATAGTCAAATTTTGGTCAAATTTTTTGTCAGATTTTCAGCTCTAATTTTGAGCTAATAGCTTACACGTGTGAGCTCAGCTTTAGTGGAGCGAACTGCAGCCAGCATCCTCCGAATTCCAACGATATTCCTTAATAAAAATTAACGTGTGTCTGTATCAAAACTTAAATAATGCTACCGTATAATTTAAGGCACCACCATATTTTGGCTACACAAGCATCAATCTAATAAAAAATCGCTACCCACAGACCCGTCCGGGTCTGGCTAGAATCTCTAATCATAATTTACTTTAAATCATCATCAAACCTTTGATTTCAAGCGAGCTTTCACCGCGCATCTCCAGTTCAATCGGTAACTGATTGACCACAAATTGACCCCGATTGATCGTAACATCAGTCTCGATAAGCATTCCCGGAATATTTGGATGGTAATAGCGGATGACCGCCTTAATCGCTGTTATAGATCGATCAGGAGGATTTCCTTCTAAAATTAAGCACAGCTACAATAATAGAAAGTTCCATATTATGCATTATTTAATTTAAGATGTGTGCAGCAGGGCGGGAATTTATCACAGTCTGCCGCGGCTCGAAAGCCATGCTTGGTTAGTCGCGGTCAGCCAGTGTGAAATTTCTTGGGCCGAGCCAGACCCTACATATATATTTAGCTAATAGTAAAGTGAGGCTGATAAATTTCACAAGGGCCGGAATCGGACCTAAAAACCAGAAATACATGACGACAACGGAGAACCGCTAAAAATGGAAATTGATGATAGTTATGGTCATATGTTCGTAAAACATCTCTCCAGTTACAATAGCATAATTTTCGTTCATGAAAAAGCATGTTTTACATAGCTACTAGGTTGGCTTGTAAAAGGCGCTTAAACAAAAATTTTGAAAATACCGACATTTATGTATTTATTTTGCCTGAATTCATGCGCTTTGCTTTTAATCACTACTAATCTTGTCTTTTTGGGCCTAGAGCTAAATAATTTCGATGTGACACAATCTGCTAAACTGAATGTAATAAATATTTTTTCAGTAGCCCGTCCCGGCTGTCAAACACTGAGACATAGCCACTCCCGGCAGGTACAAACATACTAGCATAGCTTAGCTATTTATTTTATTTATGAAGAGCCGGATGTGACTGTGCGTTTTTGTCACGAGCCGGAATTCGCTCTGTGACAGAAACCGGCCCTAGGTGCACACATTTTAAGGTAAATGATGCACTAAATCCACCAGAATCTTATATTTGTAAAAAAGCTTGTTTAAATTATAAAGTAATACACTTCTTAACTTCTTATATTTACGAAGCTTTGCCTTTATATATTTAGAATATAAGTTTTCGGTGAAAAATATATTTTCGTGCAGCATCGCTTAAATACTAGAAATACATTGGCGTCTCCGTCGGTGAATTCCCAACTACCATGAAAACTGGATTTTAGTTAACATTATTTGAAAGTAAAAAATGCAGAAACAAATGGTCAGAAACTTTTTCTGACGCGCATGTAATAAAAGCTTTATACTAAGCGTCACAATGTATAATTCGGAAAAGAATAGAAATTTGTTTGGACCTAAAGCTTGAACATAGCCAAACGTAGTAAGATGCACAACTGGAGGACTATGTTTATTACCAAATAGTATTATTTGTTAATCTTTGTAAAGCTGTTGTTTTAATGAAAAATGATGTATCTTGGCGAATTTAGTGCACTAAGTACCCAGCGAATAATCATGAATTAATGTATTCGCACCTTCCTGTGTCACATTATCTTGTTCGGCAAGAAACTAACGCCGCCAAATTATTCCAGGGTACCTACCTCTAAAATGGGTAAACGCTTGCTGGGAAGTTAAACAGAATTTCTGTGTCGGAACTGCTTTGTCTGCTCTATTTCCTTATGGCACGAAACGGGACATCAACACCCGCACTCAAACATAGCTTGAGGACATTTCGTTACACGTTCAATACATATACATGTATATATCAACAAGGTATGTTGTCAAAAACTCATTAAGTGCAACGCGCTAAAACTTAGGGAATTAGGTTGATAATATTTTTGTTCTGAATTTAGGACATAGCAACAGCAGTTTTCAGCAAAATCCATAATATATCACTGAGCAAATATATAAATACTCATTACGAGCAATCTCAACAACAAATTGGTTTATTATCTTAACTCTTTAGTGTTCAACGGATCCCAAACGCGACATACATTGCCGCACGTTGCGCTATCCATGTTTATCGTATATCGTATGTTTGATAGGGTGTTGTAGGTGTGTGTCCTCACTTTTCGATGTTGCTTAATCCTTTTGGTTGTATATTTGCGCATTTGCCACAACGTACATTGCGTGGCGAGTCAATTGCCGCGTTTGTCGTTCGGCGTGCATTTGTACGTGCGTTGTTGTTAGTTCTTGTTGTGATGATTCTTAAGAAACCCAGCTACACATTCTAACTAGCGCAAAGGCTTGCCCCCGAGCGATCCGCGGTCCGTATGTTCAAGATTGTACTAGCCACGATTAAGAAGAAAAGGGTTAACGAAGCGCGAAACAACTCCTACATGGATTAGTCGCTAAGCTAGCGAGACAAGCTAAGTTCGGTACAAGACTCGCACCCGATTTTCAATTCAGCGACGCGGCAAAATTCTGTTCAACATTGTACGATACTTATGCATATTTATTCATGCATCAAAGAAGTGGAAGGTTGTTTAAAGTTTTTGTAATCAACACATTCACCATGGCAGCGGAGCGCAATGTTTGCTTAGTAACGAAATTACCAAATTAAAATTCAGCTATTAAAAGGTGACAAAATTCATATTTTCTAATATAATTTTCTAAGCTACACGGTGAGACTGGAGTTCAACACTTGCTCTTGAGAAAATGCTACTAAATAGCCTTTTCGAAACCATCATTATTGCACTCGCGTTTATGGCTTTGTGACGAATTCGAGGCGTTTGACATGCGCCATTTTGATCTGGTAAACACAATTCAGCTGTCATTTATCACGTCGCACTTTTATGCATTTCCGTGAGTTTAATGTACAGATTGGCAAACGTGAAAACACCGTCACAACCTGACGAATGCACCGAAAAACAAAAATAACACATTATGAGAAAATATCGAAACAAATGTAGCATATCACTACGCTAGCGTATATAGCGTAGCTGAACACGCTGTGATCGGGGCCTGTGATGTAATGGTAGTGAGCGAGTGTTGCAAGCAAGATATTCGGGTTCGAATCCCGGCTAGTCCAATGTATGATCGCTTGTGGATCTTTTCACAAATAAAACGGTGACACATTTGAAGTTTTTTTAATTTTCAGCATTCAAGTTTTTCATCAAAACAATATCAATAAAAGTGTGTTACTTACGATTTGACTCAGCAGTCATAATAAGGCGAAGCTTAGCTGAATCGTGAGGAAGGTCACCGCGACCGGGAAATGCCATCGCATACTTCAAGTGACACGTTTTCTGTTTTTCGTTAGGAAACTGACATACGCAATCTAGAAATAAAAATGTCCTGCAAAATGCAAAGCGAACCGTATGAAATACAACAGCAGCTTTAGCATTGCAACAAAAAGGAACAACACTGAATTGCCCATTTTCAAATTTTCAGACTACAAAATATTGCCACAAATTACAAACACAACGTTAGAGAAAAACAGCGGTCACCTTCCGGCTTGGTGCAGCTCGGATCGGAACGTAGTGTAGCAGATTCCGACATGAAAAGCAAGATGCAAAATTTCAGATCCAGTGAGGTAAAAGTAAAAATTTTCAACCTAATTTCGGTATACTATATATTTTGAAATAATGCTTCGTAATTTCTGGTTATGATTTATAAAAGATTCACAGCAAATGGGTCATAGTACATTCTGCTAAGGCCGATTAGATTTCTGCAACAGTATTCTACTACATGGCAAGGTAAACTCGACAATGGGTTATGGCGCATGAGACAAACTGGTTTTCCCCGCACCGACGGAGTGCCGAAAATTTGCGCAAATTTTAATAAAAATTCAGTAAAGAATAGTAAAAATGGTGGTAAAACCAGCAAAAACGAGTCGTCCAACCCGGGAGGACGTCATTAAGTTTTTTCAAACGGTAGACAGTGTGCGGAGCACTAGGCGGGTGGTGGTACCTTCAGGGGCGAGGTCTCAGGGGCTGCAGCAGATCCTGAACCCCTGCTTCGGCTATTATTATATATATCGTACATGTTGACGCTCCGAGGTCTCAGACACTAACCGGGATCGGCAGGACGTCATCTCAGGGAGGTGATAGCAGGTTTGTCGACAGGGGGATCATCTCAGAGGGTACATAAGGTGTCGGCGAGAGGGATATAATCTTGGCGTTCCGGGGTGTCGATGTGGAAGGGTGTACGGCGTGGTGTGCACCGGAGTAAGTATTATGGGCTCGGCGCCTATGGGCTCTCCAGGACGATTGATGGGAGGGTGGAACCCTCAGGTGGGACCGAATCCTCAGGGGAGAATACCCCAGAATCTTTAGTTTGGCATGTATGATATGTATGCGAAATACTTACATCACCTTTACTTGAATGTAGACACACTTACCTTTTATAGCTGTAGAAATTAATAAAATCTTGATAATTTCGAAAATGGTCATTTTAACGTATAATAATTATTGCGCTTTATCATTATACTGACATTAATGTTTTGCTAAAATATTCTCCAGTGATTTTAATTATACGTGCCAATATCAGATAGAGGTGACACTTGCTGAAGTTCGGATCTATTAAGCCATAGCCAAGTCTTATGTTGTTTCGGTTAATATCCTCTTCTCAGATAATTATCCATCTTGGTACTAGACTCAGCTCATTGATGCGTACCACTACAAATCTATTTGAGTCACATTCATAACAAAAATGTTTCCCTATTTTTTAACAACAGTAATTCCGTTTGTCACCGAAATGTATCTATATGCTAGAGGCTGCGCTGAGAGCGTTGGTTTGATAGCATTAATAATGTTCTACTACTTTAATATTTTTATTTATGTATCATTTACGTTAAGATGTGTGCGGCAGGGCTAGATTTTGTTACAGTCTGCCGCAGCTCTAACGCCATGCTTGGCTAGCCACGATTTGCCAGTGTGACATTTTTGCGCCGATCCAGACCCTATAAATATGATAGGTAATAGTAAAGTGAGGCTGATAAATTCTCACAAGGGCCGGAATCGGCTCTAAAAGCCAGAAATATGTGACCACAATGGAAAATTACGAAAAAATGGAAATTGGTGATACATATGGTCATGTATTCGTAAAACATACTTCCGGTTATAATACCATAATTTTATGTATGAAAAGCTTATTTTGCATAGCTACTAGGTTGGCTTGTAAAAGGCGCTTAAACAAAAATTTTGAGAAAAGCTATATTTACGTATTTATTTTACCTGCATTATGCGTCTTACTTTCATTACTACTAATCTTACCTTTTTGGGGTGCTAGAGCTAAATTTTTTCCCTGTAACACAATCAGCTGAAGTGAATTTAATAAATATTTTTTCAGTAGTCCGTCCCCGCTATCAAACAATGAAACAGCCGCTCCCGGCTCGTACAAATATACCAGCATAGCTTAGCTATTTATTTTATCTATGAGGGGCCGGATGTAGCTGTACCATTTTGTCGCCAGCCGGAATTCTATCCGTGACAGAATCCGGCCCTAGGTGCACACAGCTTAAGGTAAATGATGCATTATTATACAAGCGGCAACGGTGGTTTTGATGATGTCACTCTGGATACATACTGTGCGTAATGAATACGGATATTGAACTTCTGAGCCCAATCGGATCAGTTTTAACTAGGTATATAATAATGTGTTTCTAACAATGGTTCTTTTAGCTTATACACCTCTGTAGCAAGAAAATGGTCAATTTTGCTATTAATTTTAATATCGTTGACTGTGCTCGTCGATGGACAAAATTTTGATCAGAATCATATTTATAACAATTTTTTTCGATTTTTGTTATCTTTTGCTCAGTAAATTTTCTAAAAATTCTCAGTAAATGCATAATTCCTTTTACTATTTTACTCAATTTACAAGTTGAGTTTAATAATGACAAAATTACTTGAATTCATGGATTAACGATTAAGAATAAAGCTTAGCTTTCACCTAACATTTAATACTGAGATAGAAGCTATAATCAACTCTGCTCGTCCTTTTGGACAGAAATCTGTAATAGAACCATATATATGAAATTTTTTTCAGATTTTTTGTCATTTCTTAAGAAGATTTTAAGAACAAATTTCTCAGTAAATGTATAATTTCATATACCTTTCGAAGTTAATTTACGAGCTGAACGGAACGATTCCAATTAACCTGAATTCAAGGATTTAAACTACAGCCTAGGTTTAACCTAACATTTAATACTGAGATGATTGCTATAACCGAAAACCTAACAAAATTTTCTAAGATTTTGCACTAAAGTTGCCCCGGGATCTTTCCTCGGGCGAGCGTAAACCTCAGAGATAGTATTTTCCTAAACTAGCTACCTAAAGTCCATAATTTGAGCTAAATCGGCTCATTTATACAACCTGACTACAAAAAATAATGCGTGGTTTACATTAAGATAAATGAACCCAATGCACACGGTTAGGCAAGAAACCCACTGCTCGTTACACGTTGTAACAGTCTTATCAATCGTTACAACCTTCGGGAAAAACCATCCTGTGTTTGATTTCATACAGTGAGCGAGCAGTATTTTGTTCAACCGTTACATCATCGTGCGGGGATCGCTGTTTGTTTCCAACCGTGCAGTTACTTTTATTTCAAAAAGCAGCAGTGCAAAGATTCCACTGCTTATAACACCAGCATTCAAAAATTTGGGTGTTCGTAATAAACGTGGGGTGCTGTATTCACAGTTGTTGCTACACTAGCGTACAGCAGCTACAGCTCTTCTGTTACAGCTGCAGTGCCATGATATTGTTCCTCGTTACACTATCGCGCCGCAATTGTTGGTACCCTTACACTCAGCGTGCAACTTTAAAGATCATTGTTAAGAGCAGTGTCACATCAACCGCTACAGTCACTACAAGTGCTGTTCAGAAATGTGAGCTGTTGCACGAAAGTTGTAACGATTGATAACATCTCCAGTACAATGTAACGACAGCTGCGGTATAACGATCACTGCGGTTCTTGCGTAACCGTGTGCAGTGACTGCAACCGCTTTAATGCGGAGCACGCATAATAACAAAAATGGCCTTATATTAAACTGGAACATGGTTTGTATGATCACTGCTCCCGAATAAGTTGAGATATATACATAATATTGTAGTTGGAGACGCGTAGCTGTGAACAGATTTGAAAGAATAAATTCTGTAAATACCTCGATGGCTTGCTAAATTATTAGAGTTACAACCAAATTTCACCAATTTTACATAATTTATAAAGCAAATATTGTAAACACTAGCAAAGTGATCTATGTTGATCATTTTTATTAAAGCATCGAAACTGTGATTACAAAATTTGTACATATTGTTGTGTATGCTCAGGGTGTTTTTTGTGGAAAAATTGGACTGACCATTATTTTGGTCATTTACAAGAAATGCTGGTAAAATTTAAAGATCCTTGGCCATTTTTAAGAAAGGCTTAACACCACCTTTCTAAGCTTTGAAACTATCATCGAGGTCGGTGAAGTCTAATGATGAGATAGTTAAAAAAACTTTATGGGCTTTGTGTGGTTTTTTAGAAAACTGAGTTTATTGAATGTTTGGCTTTAGGATCTTTTAATGTTCGAGTTACGCATTGAAAATCTAGCTACTTGAATGCGTCATACTTGTGGTTCAAAGTGAGTCGTGACAGGAAACCAGGAACGACGTTGAGCCTAGGGGGCAAGCTATGATAAATCACATCTGGGCAAGATAAGATAAGACACGTTATGAGCATAGTACCCATGTGGGTAAGAAGGTTACCCTCTAAAGGTCTAGTACCTTTCTCGAGCCATATTTAGTCCCATTAGTCTACGTGCACCAAAACCGTACGGAAAATTTTGAGAAAATTAGGATTTGGCCCCGTGCTTTATTTCGTTAAGGGGGAGCGGCCCCCTTGTTCCGCCCCCCTTATTTTCAGGAGTACCTCTACTGTGGTCCCTAACTAATGCAAACGTTACACCAAATGCCTCATTTACAAAATGAGTTCCTGAAAATAACTTCAGTATACAGTGGGCAAGTTTTTGCAGTGATCGGACTCAATCTAAAAGCAAAATTAATATGAGCAATATGCCTTTTTTGATACTTTTCGCACGGAAATTGTAAATTGGGAGCAATAAATAGATTCTCGAAGACGGAGTGAGGAAGGGTGATGGATCCAAAGAAATTAAAGTTCCATGTGGTCTATATAAAAAATTTTTCCACTGATACCAAACTTACCTAGGTTTGTTGGATTGACAACGTAAAGGCCGAGTACAGCGAGGTCACGACCGACATAATTTTGCAAGAAGTTAAGATTTTTAAGCTACAGAAATAGATATAATTAATATATTTATGATATATATAAAATGAGAATACTATAAAATGATGTTAAAATTCATTTGTCGAATTTTGCGTTGTTATATTGGAATCGAACACTAGCTATTTTTCAGGCCATTTATAGCAAATACAGATCATTTTTAAAAATAGTATCAAAAAACCATGGTTTTGATCGAAAAATCCCGATCCTATTCATACATGCTCATGGGCGTAAGGGGTTATTTTACAGAGACCTCGAGCTTGTATAATCTTATTTATATACTATAGAACCTAACAATATCTATGTTTAATCGGTACCTGACGCTTGCAGTTACCTAGAATACAATAAGCTTGCGGTATCTTTAACTTCAGTAATTCACACGGTGGAGACCTACATTTTTGACGATCCATGTCTGCTAAATGACCTATAGTAAACCCAACGGTAGTAATTTTATATACAGCGAACACCGCATTGCTCAATACATATATCACAGGTTATATGGTAAGCAAATTTATCCATAATGGTCGTGCCCTTCCCCAAGCCATATTTAACCTTTCCTGCTTCACGATCCGACCCACCGAACAGAAGGTACTTGAACATTTTTTTACAATTATGAGCAAATTTAAAAAATTTAAAGGAAAACTGGCAAAATAGGGAATATTACGAATAAAAGAGTAGAACTGTGGATAATTTTTGGGTAAGCCCTTTGGTTAATCCTCCCGCTGGAAACATCTACCATCGTAGGCCAACAGACCTTGGGTACCTACAATATTATAATATTGGTTTTATATTCGTGTGTAAGTACAGATACACACGATTCTGAATAGTTGTCACTTTAACCACAAAGAAAATCAGCCATAAAATTGCTGGAATAAACATTTTCATCTGGCAGATTCATCACCGTAGTGCCACCGTTAACCAAAATTTATACTATCGCTCGCTTACGAACAATACTTTGAAATTATTCTTACCAAACTAGGAGAAATTTCGGTTCTGCGTAAAACGAGTTGTCAGAAGCGCTCACGCAACAAACGTTAGATTAAACGATGATATTAAATCGCAGTGTTAAATATATTTCGAGGTAATTTTATACTGAGAAAAATTTATCTAATCATAACTTGCTCGATAATTTAAGGTAAACATTTCAATATATACATATTGAGTTTTCTTTGAACCACTGACTTAATTAACAATAAACTGTTTCAAGCGCCATATGGCAAGCGCTTTGTCGTTAACAAACGTTATAATGGGAAAAAGCACCAAGTAATAAATATCCAAAATGAGACATATATATAATCCATCACGTTGCACGTTGATTTCTAAAACAATTTTTAAGAAATAAATAAGAGCGCGACAGTCCAGCCACATATAAATTGTGACAGAGAACCGTTTCCATCTGTTTCATATGTCTTTACCAGTGTTGAAATTACAAAATCGGAGAAGAAATGGAACTTTCACATGATAAAGATCCAAAATTTTTGTTTAACTGAAAATATAACAAATTTTGGGAATTGTATGTCTTATAAATTAAAATCGCCATGGCATGCTGCGCGGTGCCACGGTCTCGTCTGTAACGCCATTTTACGTATCACTAATCATCATTGTTCATATATGTTTGTATTTTATATGCTATGCGTTGTGTAATATTACACGTGTGCAATTGCATGTATTCTGTTTGAATTTTGCGTTGTGCCCATGTTCGCGTATATTTGTTTACTGGTGTAAGCTGTAAGCGGCTTAACACATGTCCCAATGGTTAAGAAATAGTATGCAGGACAATGGCTAACCGAAAAGTTTATAACAGTACAATTATGAAAACAGCAGCGTCCGAGTATTTGGAATTTGAATACCGGGTGGAACGGCCCGTAACTGTTAAACGGTCAGTATTTCAAGAAAGCACCACTAGCGCTTTTCGGGACAGAATTTTATGGCCTTTCAAATGAGACCAAAACAAACGAAATTGTGTGAGCGCTTCTGATGTACTTTTAAACTTAATTATACTTATAAATGGGAATCGCCGCTACACTAAGTTTGGCTGTTTCTGTTATTTCAGCATTGATATACGTATCATAGGTGATAGTGAAGCTTAGTTAATTTTAATGCATAATCATTGCTGTGTTGGATGAACCCAAAAGCTTGCCTTAAGACTCCTTGTTCCTTCGAGTGAGCCTCGCAAAATCTTAACTAATTATCTACCGGTGGGGTCTGCTGTCATCAGCGAAACACCAACATTGTGACCTCTAATTATCCTGGGCAGATGGGCGGAGCATCTCACACGGAAACTGTACTTTGCTAGATATACATACTATCGGATAATTACGGAACACTATTAGATTTCATTGTACTCTTTGATTCGTTTAAGAGTAGCAACAAAATTTGCACTTTTGCTGCGGTAACTCATATAATCACAAGGTGACCAGTATTGCAACCTCATACTTTTCTGGACTGGAGTCAACTAGGTTGGAGTTTCGTATGTCGATATGTAGCCTACTCATCAAAGATTCCCCCGTTAAGCCGCTATAAAAGCTGCCCCTCCGTTTTATGTCCATTTTTATGCTATGTATTGCATTTATTTAATTTCTCAAAGTTTATCCTGCTCCTAAATGGAAGCATTTCCTCCTCAATCAACTCGCTTGTGCTCGGTGAACAAGTAAATGTGCCGCGGATCTCTCCTGCCGTCTGTTAGCCCGTTATAGCCTGTCAATGTACCTCTCTAAATGGACCGTGACTGCAAATGAGCATAAAACACTAAACTTGTTATTTTCACCCTTAAGGTAGGCAAATGACTCATCGTTGTGTTCGCCCCAAGATATATACAAATATTTTCATCGGGTATCTCTCTTCTTTTCTTTTCTCTCTGTCCTTCCTTTATTCCTCCCTCGCTCCATCACATTTGTTTTACACGAACGTCCTTAAAAAATTACATACATTATAAATAATAAAATTACAAAAATTTATAGGTTTTACAAATTTTAGATTGGCACATATACATATATATAAGGGAGCGTTCAGAGCCAGGCTGTGGTCCCGAGAGGTCCTGAACGAGAATTCGCTGTGAAGGGGTATCTCCTGGGGTGTACCCCGTCTCGGATGTTTCTTTGGGCCCCGTTGTTGGTAAGCGCTCCTGGTCAGACTAAGAAGGCAGTATGACAGTATGGAAATAAACATAGTTTCTATACGAATATACCTGTATACAAAAATGAATAGCATCATGAATATAGAATTACGGCTTGTACGGATTAGACCATCTGGCCGGCGAGTAAAATAGACAATGGCTATTGTAAATAGGAAGGCAGATGTCATATCTTAACTGAAAAGAAAATAGTATTGGGTTAAAATGCTGTCAAGTTTTAGAAAGTGTGCCAGACTCTCGGTTTCTTTAAGACAGCGCAACTATCATGAGTATTTTCTACTAATGCGTCTTTGACAGAAAAGTGTGTGCAGGGTTCCGGCTTAGTAAGCGGGAACTTTCAGGCGACTGGATTATGCTGCAGTATGCAGTTACACGATATTTGTAACAGGTTACACTTACGTTATCTGGCTACATCTTTGTATACAGTAACTGCTTGTTACAAGCATCCGTAGCGGGGTTACGCACATGTGTTGCATGAGTAAACTTACGATGCGCCCCTTACCATCCTTTTTTGTCTAATGCCACTGCCATTCCGTTGTTCACTGAACACAAATTTCATTTTTGTATAAAACAGCGGAAATTAGCCCGTTTCATATTTCATACATTATAATTTGAAAATGTTCGCGAACGTATTGGTGTTCCGAATTGCATTCCGTAATTGTATCATGGAACACAAAACTGTCGAAATTGGATGCGGCTATTGAAATCCGAGGTTTGATCTCTAACAACGTTTTCTTATGGTGTCAAAAGAGGATGGTTGGCGGTGCACCTTAAGTTTACTCTTGCATGTGACAAGTAAAAACTTACGCTGTGTAACTAGGTTACGTTGCTGTACACGGTTAACCACACTTCTATTTCGCGTACACCATCATGTAGCCCAGACATAAAGGATTCGAAAGAACCCGCCTGGGTCTGCCCAGCCGTTGAACCGCTATAAAAGTTGCTCCTCTGTTTTATGTTTATTTCATGTCATATATTACAAAAATTGACATATATTTTTTCTTATTGTGCACATTTCTCCAAATATACCCGGTGGGTCTCTGTCCCACTTTGCGTTAGCTCGAGACAACCGATAACAGCGCCCCATCTCTATCAAAACTCTATCTCGTTTCGTCATTCTAACACTTAATTCTTCATTAATCACTACAATTTTCACCCACGGGATAGGGGTATTACCTCTCATCTGAACCGGCTTCTCATGCTGAGTCCAACGATCGCCTGAGCGCATCGCTCCACCCAGTCGTTATGACGGCGGGAGAGACCGCTAAATCTCCCTGTACAAATACAGATAACTTACCTCTGTGTGTCCAGTCCCAATATTGCGAAAACACTATTACACCGTTACGGGTGTGTTAAAATATCGAAAACACTATCATACCCTTAAACACTATTACACAGTTAAAAGTGTGTTAGAATGCTGAAAACGCTATTATGCCCTTACAGATGTGTTAAAATATCGAAAACACTATTATGTCCTTACGGGTGTGTTAAAATGCTCAAAACACTATCATGCCCTTACGGGTGTGTTAAAATATCGAAAACACTATTATGTCCTTACGGGTGTGTTAAAATGCTCAAAACACTATCATGCTCTTACGGGTGTGTTAAAATATCGAAAACACCACTACGCCCTTACAGATGTGTTAAAATGTCGAAAACACCATTACACCGTTACGGGTGTGTTAAAATGCCAAAAACACTATCCTACCTTTATCGATGTGTTAAAATGTCAAAAACACTATCATACCCTTACAGATGTTTCAAAATGGCGAAAACACTATCATACCATTATCGATGTATTAAAATGTCGAAAACGCTATCAAGCCCTTACGGGTGTGTTAAAATACCAGAAAATACTATTATACCCTTGCGGATGTGTTTAGAGTCGAAAATAATGTACCGCCCTGAGGGTTTGCTTCGAGATGTTGGCAGAACGTAAAATATGAGGGATTACTGTAGTTTGGCCCATCGGCTCCGCGGCGGAGCGTGATCCTGCTGTGCATACTATACTACTGGCATACATGCTCATAGCAAAGAGAAGGAATTATGCCCTTCTCAGGTTCGGAGCAGCATCCTGGGTACATGAATATGGTGCTACACGGAAATAACTGAAGATATTGCATATATTTGTGATTGTCTTGCTATATAATTGTAATAAAATTGAAAGAAACCATCGGCAACCTATAGCCGTCTGATGAGGCCCGCGGCACGGCCGAAAGTTTGTGACAATATCCAATTTAAGTATGTTTTGAATGCAAGTCTGTATTTATACAATAAACATCTATACGTATGCATGTATGCTAAACATGTATACCTGTGCACATATAACCGATCCCAACTCCCAGTACGGCAGCCACCAACCACCGCCGCCGCCGGAGGGGGGCAACCCCCCATTTTCTATGTACTGTTATGTTCGTGAACATAATGACAAAATGCAGGATACTTTCATTTTTATGCCGTCGCATTTACATTGAATTTGTTCGCGAACAGAGATGAATCCTAAGTGAAAACTTACAACTATCATAGAACTGTTATTGGCCGATGGCGAATCACTAGTTCTGGGCTAGCAATGAATCGAATCCCCTTTCTTACTTGTTCGCTAACAATGGATGTGGATAGTTAGTGGGCGCAGTTTAAGTTTAGTCGCGCATAAAGCTGTTGGTTTGATCAGAAACTGTGTATTCTCTCGAATTTAACGTACTCAGCCCAACGTAACTTGTGATTAAATATTATTAAAAGATTATATTCTTGAGGCTGTCATTATTTAGCAAAAATATTTTTGCCAGACAATATTTACCACTAGGTTTTGGCATCTTCATTTCGCTATTTGGTAATTCATAGTCGATAGACATTTTCAAAAAACTTCTTGCTAATTTATAATGCCCACGTTAATATTTACATTATTGCATATTTGCATATAGAAGGTTAAAAAGATCGTAGTTCTAATGCTAAATTAATGTCTTCACATAACTAGGTAACAAACAATGGTAAAAAAATCCGTTTACTTGGCTTTGTGCTAAGCAGTTTCACAAATGTACAACTTATTTATCCACAACTCCTGCACAAAACTAATATGCTACTGGCTGGGAAATGTGCGTAACATTAATACCACGCTCATGCATCCGCTTGTAACTCTAAATGTTACGGACACATAGTTGCACGTAACTTTTTCTTTATGGACACTTTGGTGCGCTTAACTTCGGAACTACGCGCAGTTAACCGCGCATAACTTATATATAATGCGCAAAACATCGCGCATAACTCAAAACTTACGGATCACTTAATGCGAGCAAAACCTACGCACATTTCGGTGTGCGTGAGTTGCAAATTACCCACGATTAAGTGCTCGTGATAGTTACGCGCACTTTGGTGCGCAGGACCAAATTTTGCCTCATTCTGAGCGCATTATTCTATGAAACGCGCATTACAACAAATACGAAAAGTGAAATTTTACCCCGAACTTGGAGTAGACCTGTACTCGACACAAAAGTGGGACAAACATCCCCCATGGACCTTTAACAAAGATTGGAAACTAGTTCACCCTAAAAGCTCGTTAGAATTTACCAGAACCTAAAATTCACTCACATTAGGTGATTTGGAAATGAAACAGTTTGCCCCCTCCGCAAACATGCATGTTGGGCCAACTGTGAGAGCTCATATCTACAGCCCTCTGAGTCGGAAGAATGTCCCTCCGGGTTTTTTGGAAGCCCGACAGCGGGACCATCCCGGTAATTAGTTTCGAGAACCTGTTTGAAACCATAAGAAAATGCGATCACAAACTGGACACAAAACGCCCCATAAGACGCATGCAATTCGAATTGAAACTGGGCCCTTGTGCGCATTGTATTGGTGATCAGAGGAATGTCCATCCAAGGATTTTAGATAGGTAGAGGACGAAACTCTTTAGGGAGTCTATTAGTTTCGGTTAACTACTTGGAATCATCGGAAAATTAGACAACAAAATGCAACAAAGCGCTTCCTTTTTTGTTTGATTTCTCCATTCTAACATAACACAAGCCATTGACCTAGCGAGCGGTCACCCAATCATCCTGGATGGCATATACACGTTTACTGTTTGTACAAACACTGTGGCGAAAATAAGAGCAGTTATGAATCGATTCGCAAAGCCTCTATAAAGCGTGTACCCCTGATATTGTTCCTGAACTTGTAAAATTAAAGTATTAAAGTCTGTTAATACGTGAATTCCCACCTGTGAGGTTGTTTACTGCATATTACATGTGGCAGCGCACTGTAAGTTATTTTACACGGTGCTGTGTTTTGGTTGTATTGTGAATGTAAAGATGCGTTGCGATTAAGCTTTATATAAAAATGTAACATAAATTTCTGGCACAACATTTGCATGACATACGAACAGAAAATATATTCGTGATCAACAATCGGTTGCATTATACGATACCGGGTTTTGTTATGTGTGTTGGACGACATGCTAGTTTTCGTGGGCGCGCATTCCAATGTTGCCTGCTCTGGCCATCATCTTACCTAGGTATCAAAAAGGGACGTTGGATCTTATAATCATGACTTCTGGATCGGATACGGGCAAATGCGAAGCAAGAACAGGATATATAACTATTGAACTTTCAGTATGATGTCTGACTATGTTATGTTTGTCTTCAGCAAAAAATTCTAATATCGCTAAAAATGTTAATTTTGGCGGGCCTCATGGGATCCGAACAACTTATTCCATGGACGATAGTTTTAATGATTTTCAAAGGTAAAATATTATTTTGTATTATTTCCCTTGTTTCTGAATTGTTATGTAAAATTATTTTTGATGATTTTTTAAACTACAAGGAGTTGGGCTATAAATTTAATGATTTTGTACCAAAAATTAGCTGCATTTTAGACAATAAGTCAATAAAATTTTAAATGGGAGATATAATATATATTGTCATAAAAATATTGAATATTCCGATTATTTTTCATGTCATTGCGGTAACATTTTGTTTTGAAAAAATATTTTCAAATATCAACCCAGTGGTTGTATTAATGTGTGGTAAGGTTCAAATTTTTGTTCTAGAATTCTTTTACTGTTTCTCGAAAATTCTTAGAACTCGTCACTTTAAGCAATTGTTTTATGTTTTAATATTAACAGCAACGAAAGCATTTTTAAATTTTAAATTCACAGAACTGTTGTTGCACAAACCTTTAAAATATAATTTAAAAATCGAACTGCAGTTATTTTTGCAAATTCTCTGAATTTAAGCCCATTATGTAGATCTAGTTGTCCCAGATTTTTGGAGTATATAAACTGAGATTTAGTTCAATCAGCGAGGCAGATGCTGCCATCGACTGCAGACTCAGCTGCAGCAGCAGATCGTAGAGTCAGTCGCGATCGCAGATATCAGATTAAGTAGTCTCTTATTATTTTAAAGTTTATTTCTTAGTTTAGTTGCCATACGGCACCTGGTTATTTAACACTGTTCTAGCTATTCATTAGTTACTTAAAGCTAAGACTTAGCACTGATTCCGAGTGTAGCAAAATTTGGGGTTTATAGAGAGCAGATAGGCTGCTCCTAAAGTTTTCTATTGAGAGCACTGGGGTGCTCCGTATACTATTGGGTCTTTGGGAGCACACGGAGTGCTCTATATCTTAGTGGGTTCTTGAAAGAAGACGGGCTGCTCCAAAAATTTTGTGTTGAGAGCACAGGGGTGCTCCGATAAATTTTATTGACTAGGTTGAGCTAAGCTTAAGTGAAAGCTTACGTCGGATCGACGGATCCACCTTGTGGTTCATAAAGTTTGCTCGAGCATTAATATTAATTTACTATTTGCATTCTTAGATCCACCTTGTCAATTTAAACAATTCAATACATTATTGCCGTTCTATTATTGACCTTAGTAATTAAGTTAAGTGCTTATTACATTTGTGTAGTAAGGGAAGTCCTAGGTGCTGAGTGCTACCATTGCACAAGTTTATGCGTCGTTCACATTAAGATGCGTGCACCTACTGCACACGGTTACGCTATTATCCGTCGTTACAAGCGTCGTGCAACAGCTTACATTTCTTAATGTAACCGTGTGCACTCGACGTGCAATTTTAAACACTGTTGTTACAAGCTGTGTAACGCCAATCAAAATGCTCGCTACAGGCGTCTCACTGCACACGGTTACGCTATTATCCTTCGTTACAAGCTTCGTGCAACAGCTTACATTTCTTAACGACGCCTGTAGCGAGCATTTTGATTGGCGTTACACAGCTTGTAACAACAGTTTTTAAAATTGCACGCCGTATGTAACGTCAACAACCGATGCCGCACGATGGTGTAATGAGGAATAATATTTTTGCACTGCAGCTGTAACAAAAACCCTTGTAGCTGCACGGTAGTGTAAACACAACTGGGGAAAAGCTACGCCACCTGTGTTACGTAACCAAAGAATATTGTACGCTGGTGTAATGAGTCGCTAATTTTTTGAACATATCTTATGAAAACCTTATTTTACATTGAGCGTTTCAAATTTGGCATGTGTTGTTTAACAGTTATTATTGAGAGGTCTTCGAACAATTCGTGTGTACGTATTATAGTACATTAGTGTTATTATTGTGTACGTAATATATTAATGTGTGTTTGGTCAAGAGTTTATTGATACAAGTAAATAATTCATTTAAATATATCCGTTATCAGTCAAATAATGTTACATTTCGGTCAGACAAACAGGGGTTTAATTATATCTGATGAGCCTAGCCAGTTTACCTTGCATTGAATTAAAACTACGTAATCCTAGAATCTCCACGATGAGATTTAAGGGCTATGTACCAACTCTTGAAATGTTAAGTTGCCTTAAAGTAGGTATACATTACCGTCTGTGGCGATCGTTACTTACACAACGTGCTTGAACCGTCCATTCGCTCATTCATTTCGCAAGTGTAACTGAATACAACAGGAAATTTCATTTTCTCTAAATATACGACACACGCACAGAATATATTGCACAATTAAGTCGATAATTTATGATACAATGCACCAGGATTTCACTTGACTGGGAGATAAAACAAATATAATACAACTACAACATATATATCATAGAAGTCAAAACAAATATAAGAATTATGTTTATGCCGTATGTGTTGGTTGACATTGCTGCAATGATTGCAACGGAAATGCAAACCGAAAACTACCACAAGTTCACCGCTATTAAACAAGCAATATGGTATTGGTCTACAATGATAGATTTGGATTGCTGGTTTTACGTGGCAATGTTCAATTTCAATGTTTCTTCACAAATGTTCTTGGTTATTTCGTATGATAACTGTGATAACTCGCATTTATACCATCGATTTCATGCATTCATTTGGTGATGTTTTATCATGCTTAGTATGTTAAGTTCGGAATTTCGGAAATCAGTTCTATGCTTATAGGCTTGACTACAGTTTAAATAAAATAATTGACAGTAATATCGACCTGAGAATAAGCTAATTATATCACCCCTTGCCCATCAAATCATACTGGGTTTATGCAGTATCGCTATAGTTATGCCATACATCGGATCAAGAAGATTTGTGAATTTTCTAGGAATTGCGGCCGGATATCGCTAATTCCAAATACACTCAAGGTTCGACTGTGAATCCTACAGTTTTAAGTGTGATATACTGAAACTAAAATGCCGCTCCAGGGTCATGCTGAGCCTTTTGCTATAATGTTGGTCGCGTCTTTGTGCCATGGATGCATTTGGTACAAACCCGAGCACAATGAGGACATGATGAAAGTGTCATTGTGTCCTTAAACCAAAACAATACACATTGCAAAAGACCCGTGAAGTGCACCGTGATTCATTGTCAAGATATCCTATGCACATATTTGTACCATATATGAATCAAGAGAGCAAAGTTGGGCTTGTATAATTTGTTAATTGTTTCGGATTTTTTCAGACTGTGCACCGAAAATTTCTTAAAACAATAAAACTATCTAAGCCTGCTTAAATCGATAGAGTATCCAGCAGTTAATAGAACCGTACGTTCTGTGACCTAGGATTATGTCAGATCGCAAAAGTTCTTGGGGCTAGGCGAGTTGTCTGAGGTCGTTGTTCGTGTTCAGAAACACGTTCGAAGTCAATGCACGGCGGTTTTCGGTTCGAAAGCTAGTTGCGTCTCATTGCCATTTCAGGTTGTAAGACGCATGGTAGTACCCTCAACTGTCAGGATCACACAAATAATTAGGATTCGTCTATTATGAAATCATGAACAGGCAAGGAGCAAAAAGAGGATTATACCAACGTATAGTCTTGAACACCGAATTGGGACGTGGAGAGTTTTAAAACATCGGTAGGGACAGAGTTAGATTGAAATCGGAGACAAAACACATCTAGCACGCGCCACCAGCCCTGAAAATTAACTCGGTTTTAAGAAAACGTTGTTCTCAGACCCGTCAGGAGCAAAACCCTCAAATTTTTACGGAGCGCCTTGATCGCTGACTTTTTCAATTTTTATATATTTTGGCACGACCAGTTAGGCCTGTCACACTTTTATGTTGCACAGATTCATATATATTGGGTTTGACGCACACATTCATATTTATCCCTTTCTCTCTGTCATCATCAGCATTTTGCTCGCATGACAACAGCGGTGTTCGCTCGCCCTCAAACCGAGAAATATCAAACACGCCCTCAAACTCGTGAAATATCAAAAATACAAGCGTTCGACATCACTGGATGTATTGGTAATTGCACTGTAGACATACACATGCGAGCAGCAGCTCAATGAAACTAAAGGAAAAGGGATCGGGAGACGAAGATGGGGAATAGCAAAATCGAGAAAAGACGCGGGTCTGAATTTTCGAGCCCTACTTGCCAGTTCAGCGTAGGTCGTGATTTATAACGTCTTATAGGTAGGTTAGGAGTTGACACGTTAAAATCGACACTAATAGAATCGGTTGCAACAAATACGAAAAGTGAAATTTTACCCCGAACTTGGAGCAGGCCTGTACTCGACACAAGAGTAGCACAAACGCCCCCACGGACCTTTGACACATATTAGGAACCAGTTCACACTAAACACTCGTTAGAATTTACCAGAACCTAAAAATCAATCACCTTAGGTGATTTAAAAATGAAACAATTTTGCCCTCCCCAAACGTGCATTTTGGACCAACTGTGGGAACTCATATCTAGAGCCCCCTAAGTCGGAAGAATGTCCCTCCGAGATTTTTGGAAGCCCGACAACGGGACTATCCCGGAAGATCATTAGTTTCGGAACCTGAATGAAACCATAAGAAAATGCGTTCAGAAACTGGACACAAAACGCCCCCATAAGACGCATGCAATTCGAATTGATATTGGGGCCCTTGCGCACATTGTATTGGTTATCAGAAGAATGCCTACCCAAAGTTTTTCGATAGGCAGAGGACGAAACTCTTTAGGGAGTCCATTAATTTCGATCAACTACAAGGAATCATCTGAAATTTAGACAGCAAAATTAACAGAAAATGCCCCCTCCAGAGGAGGTAAATTTACGCTTTGTCCAAATATAACAATAACACTGTGGCTCGGACGAGTGCCCCCAGGGCATTCGACAAAGCATAAGGGTTGCAGTTTCGTAGGAAACTATCAAATTGAGTTGAGGATAGAAATCAATCGAATGTTAGAACATAACAGGTGACATAGCTTTGCCCATTCGATGACACGTTAATTTGAGCACATCTCATGGGGTTGATGCATCCAACATGAGAATAACCGGGAAGCCCCCCCCCCGGCTAGTATGGGAACATATATTTTACTGGTTAAGGTGATTTATGATAGCGAGACACAGATATAACAGCAAGAGAGAGTTAGCTGCAGGAAAGGAGAACATGATGGTACAGAAGATTCGGTGTGGAGTTGATTCTGCAAGAACATCGCCTGAACATCAAAATCATTCATTAGTAAACACCTTGCGGTAGTGCAGCATATGTTAGAAATGGCATTCGTACCACATGGTAACTGTTAATCCAGGATCGGGTCGATACAACTTTGATAAGATGTTTCGATTCGGAAAGTGCTTAATGGTCGAATTATGTTATGCGCTAAGCGTCGCTTAGCCGACCAGTGGTCCAGCGGAATCCACCAAATGTCGGTACATTTAATAATAACTAACCCTTGTGAGCTTACAAGGTTTATAAACGTTCAGGATCGTAGTTAATCTACTAGCCTGAGGGACACACTCAGGCACAAAAAATCGCAACATCGGCATGATTGAAAAAATCGCTTACGAACGAAATTTACTAGGGTTCTAATAAGTACAAGGCCACAGAATTGATCTTAGGAGCCGAACTTAATTACAAAACTATGAGTGCCGTTCATTCTTCTTCTGTGTACTTTTTGCTGATTCACATAATAATGCGCTGATCCACTGGAAAATATTTGTTACATACGACATGTCGTAGCTGTGTTACATACATGTTGTATGTAACCCGTGTTACACGCGACATGTCGTATGTAACCAATGTTATATACGACATGTCGTATGTAATTAGTGTTACATACGACATGTCGTACGTAACCAGTGTTACACATGGCATGTCATATGTAACATTGCTACATAGAACTCTTCGAAACTCTATTCAAGTTTGATATTGGTGCAACGCTCTAGTTTGATATTAGGGGCCTTCCAGTTTTATATTGGTGCCCCCTCCAGTTTGATGTTGGTGTCCCTCCAGTATTTTATTGGTGACCCCCTCCAGTTAAATACTGGTGCCCATTTAAGCTTGATGTTTGTGCCTCCCTTTAATTTATATTGGTGGCCCTCCAGTTTGATTTTGGTGCCGGCTCTCTCCAGTTTGATATTGGTGCACCCCTCCAGTTTGATATTGGTGTTCCCTCAAGTTTGATATTGGTGCCCCCTGCAATTGGATATTGGTGCCCCCTCCAGTTGGATATTGGTGGCCCTCTATTTTGATATTGGTCTCCCCCTGCAGTTTGATGTCGGTGACCCCTACCAGTTTAAGATTGGTGCCCAGATTGATATTGGTGTCCCTCACCAGTTTGATATTGATGCCCCTTCCAGTTTGATATTGATGCCCCTTCCAGTTTGATATTGGTGCCCCGTCCCGTTTGGAATTGGTACCCCTCCAGTTTGATTTTGGTGCCCCCTCCAGTTTGATATTGGTGCCCCCTCCAATTTGATATTGGTGCCCCTCTCCAGTTGGTATTGGTGCCCTCTCTATTTTGACATTGGTGACCTCCTGCAGTTTGATGTTGGTGACCCCTCCAGTTTGATATTGGTGCCCCCTACCAGTTTGATCTTGGTGCCCCTCCAGTTTGATATTGGTGCCCCCAGGTTGGAGATTGGTGCCTCCTCCAGCTTGATATTGGTGCCCCCTCCAGTTGTATTGGTGCACCTCCAACTTGATGTCGGCGCTCCCTCAAGTTTGACATTGGAGCCCCTTCCAGGAACACTGCTTTGACGTAAAATTTCTGACATTTTGAGCATATACCAAAACCTTAGTACCCTTTAATTTTTCTTTCTTAACCAATTGGAAGGATCTCTTCAAAAACTTACCATGGGGAAATATCTGCTCGAGTATAATCAGACGTGCAGTCGGCTAATCAAAGGTATGGGACGCTACATAAAAATAGGAAAGACTGCATCGGCTTCATTTACTCGAACCATATTCGGGTTACCTGTTTCGGTCCCCAGTTTATGTCCATAGCTCAACAGAAACAAAAAAAAAATCAAGCCAGATTGAAAGTTGCATTGAAGCAGTACCCATTTCTATATTTCTACGTATTCCTATTCTTTAGAGGTTACGTTTCAAAGCTCTTCCTATCATTGTTGTGTGCATTATACAAACACTGCATGCCTTGTTAAGCGTCAAGTTGTTAATAATCCGACTCTAAATTCAGTTTGTTACCGAAATAGAGCGGCGCACCACATAGCAAATTATTATTTACACAAGCATCACAAAATTGTAGCGATAGTTATATTTCGATGTTTACATATAATATTTAATATATTGTGCTTCCGTCCCATTGAAAGTTGCTAATATCAAGCAGAGATTATATATGTTATGTCAACATTACCATGAAATGCGGATAATAGCGAAATTAGATTTAAAAAAACTACTGTTCAATTTTTAAATGCTACAGTTCTTATTTGTTGGTATAAACATTCCCCAAATATACACGTCGTTGGACCATTTACATAATTAACTGTACAGATGTCTATAAATGTAACAGGCCCGTTCCGGCCCGTTACGTGTCTTTCACACGATTTCGACGGTAAAATTACTCAAACGCGCCTCAAATTGAACCAGGCATAGTTTAAGGGAAGTAGATTTTCATGGGTTGCATGGCGCCATGGTTGTCAATAACTGTTTTGCCATTTTAACACATTTACTTTGTTGTGGGTATGCTTCGCTGTTAATATAATTTTTGTACCATGGCATGTTTATATTTTATAATTGTGTATCATTTTTGGACGAGCCCACTCAGGCACTCAAGAAGTTTGATTAGGGTGAAGGTTCAGACTTAGAAAAAATAGGAAAGAGCCTCAAATTGGCAACAAGATAGGGGACTCGAACGGAACTCGACTACTTCTCCCTATTTCCCCATTGAAATTTCATAATTCCGACCGTCCGGGAATAGGAGGCCTCTGACAATTTAAGGGGTCGGAAAGTAATCAAAATCAGGACTATCAACTTTACCTGGTTCGAGCAAACTATAGCCCAATGGTCGCAAAAGTAAGCTGAAACAAATGGGTTACGGTAGTTCCGACTATTCGGAAATAGCGGGCATCGGGCCTGTTTATCGGCCCGTAACCGTCCAATGGTTGATATTTCCCGAAAATGCCCCGAGTACTTTTCGGTAAAGAAATTTTAGGGCTTTCAAACGAGCTCAAGACATCACAAATCGCTGGAGGATTTCCTGAGATATTCGAGGGACAAACAGGTGAATATTTAATTAACAGCCAATACTTACGCTACGATTTGCTGGTGACCATGGTCCCGCGAAAATATGACCTAAATATATATATGTATATATAGGGACAGATAACGATATATATATGTGTATGTGTACATGTGTGCTACTTGATTTTCCCGTCCCGGTACTTCTATCCCCCCCTCCCACCGGACAAATTCCCCCTTGTGATAGCATCTTGAACGCCCCAGCATGGCCTGACTAGCGCCCTGGCAACTTGCCTTTCTTATAACCATCGGATCATTGATTGAAGGTATGCGTGTTTTTAAGTAGTCTACCCATTCAGGCATCTTACGAGGCCAGGCGGGCCTCGACCTGACCAGTCATCCCGCTGCTATATAACTTATTTCCCTGTTTTATAATGTACTACGAAAATTCAACATAAAATTCCGTCAGTTTGTACCAACTCATATTTGACCCTTGACCCTAAATTGGCTCAAGCGACCCCTCATTCTACTCGCCTGCTTTTGGCGAGTCCAACGGTATCCGGCGGGCCTCCGCCTGCCTCCTCGCTAGCTCACTATAACCCGCTAAAGTGCCCCCAGCTCGGAACTCCGACTGAAAGTGGGTACAAACCAACCGAAAATTTATCCCTAACTCGTAAGTAGGTAAATCGCCCCTCATCGTATTCACCACGTCGAGACCTCTCCAAAAATGCCCGGCGGGCCTCCGTCCGTTGCCCCGTTAACACGGGAAGGCCGACCAAAGTGCCCCTACCACTATCGACACTCTCTCTATCCATATCGATTTTAGTGCCCCTCTAACCGCTGCCGTTAAGGCAGGGAAATCACCCCTCGTTTGAATCGCCTTTCCAAGGCGAGTTCAACGATGCCCGTCGGGCGTCGCTCCGGCCAATCGTTAGCGCGGGAAAACCCGCTGAAACCCTGTATGCTAATACATGTCGGAACTCAAAATTGGGTCCCGACCCGCCATTGCGTCTACCCCCCTCGTGTTTGGTATCATTCGGCCCCGTTCTTCGTCCTGGGACCGAATTTCGCCCCAGCCCCTCGAAAATCCCTCGGGAACCCCTGTCCCGCCTCCCTTCCCGTGCCCCTTCCTTTCCGCTGTTTCTTTTCCTTTTTCTCTCTCTCTCTAACCGACTTCGTCGGTCGGTTATCGCTGTTGTTGTCGTCGTGGTTGTGTTGTGTTTGTTGTAGTTGCTGTGTTGTTGTTGTTGTTGTTGTTGTTGTCGTTCTGCGTGTTTCTGGTGTGAACTTGAGCGACCTTTCTGTCGCTCAGGTCGCCTGTGTGTCTCATGTGTATTGTGTTCATGGGTTCATGAGTATTGTATATATATGTATATGTGTATGTGTATGCTTATATATATATATGGACTCTACATACGAGGACAATACAAAAAACAGGACGGACGAGGACAAAACGTACAAAAGTCCATTAAATTTATAAGTTTTACGGACGGACTGGACACATATGACTAGGAAGGACGGGGGGTAGGTTTAGGGCCCCCCGTGGGCTCCGGGTGTTCCTGAATAGGACCCCCGATAGCCCAAAGGAATGTGCTGCACTCCTGACGGCGAGACAAGCTCATTCCTACCGTCGCTTCCCCCCTTCGGGACGCCTGAAGACGTCCTGTCGGGATATTTGAAAAGCCATTAGTTAGGAATGTTAGGAATGTTTGGCTTTATCTTTTAAGCCAACATATAAACGTGCAATGTTTGCACGTTTACCCACGGATTTCGTAGTAAGATTTAGCCCCAGATGGCCTCTAAATAAGCTTAAATAAGTGATGGATGAGGCAGCTAACTCGCTAAATAGCTGAAATTTGACCTCAAATCGGCGAGTTAGCTGGGGATAAATTTGATGGATGAAGACCAGAAGACCAATCTGTCCTGAAATGAGGACAGATTTTCAGCTTAAATCCAAGTATTTTATATGGAAAAAAGATTCAAAATTTTAAATTTGACGGGTGACCCAACCATTTTGTAGAACAGTTGGGGATAACAGTCGATTTAGGATTAGGTAAGGGCTTTTAGAGATCTGAGCGATGCTCTCTAGATAAATTTCTGACATAAATTTAAAAGTTAAGATGGACGAGGTTCAAGATCTCGCCAAGAATTAAGCTAAAACTCACAGATGATCGACCTCCGAGTATTCGGAGGGTTCAAACGTGATGTTGGCAATTTCAATTGAAGCCGACTCTCTCTAAAGGGGACCCAGGGTTTACGATAGCTGTCAAAAATAAATTCTTGGGAATTTTTCAATTGGGCGCCCGGGTTTAGATTAGAAAAAGTGGGCGTTAAAAAATCCTCTCCGATTGGATGGCGACAAAATTTTGAGGCGACGACTACCGCGTCGTCTCTTGGAATCAGTTAGACTTCGGCAGCGCGGAGTTCGGTCGACTTTACTGACCGGCTCCGACGCTAGAGTTTTACTACATCTGTTTCGCAATTCGTTATACTCTTCCGTGCTTTTTCTTTGCTTTGCGTTTGGAATGGGATTCGGCCGATGGAGGACCCGCGTAGACATCTTCCGTCTCGCGGAAGGGGACTAGCAGTTGCTGTCCCGGACCGAACATCGTAAGTCAGGAAGTGAACCAGGCACATGAGGGTTTATTTTCCCCAGATCAAGATGTAACAGATCCTCAAATTTTAATTGGCTATAGCGTGATTTTAGCTTCGGTAGTCCGACTGGACGCCCGTCGTAGGACGTCTGGTTTACCTATGTTAGGCGATCACACTTTCGCATGGCCTTTGACAAACCTCCTCTGTCGAGTTCCGTTTTGGGGACGTGTTGAGTGATTGCACGGGGGGGTATTAGGTTTTGAACACAAAAGTCGAAGTAGTTCTGATTCCCCGTGGTCATAGGCAAGGCAAATCGAAATGGACGCTTCTCGTCCACGTTTTACATGATGTGTTGCTCTTGAGTTAGGATAGTTTAATTTTTCCTGAGCTGACCACGGTAAAATTTCCCCGACTATTTATAGGGACAGGCTTACTTGTTCATGGTTATGGTTTACAAATTTTCAGCTTAGTGGACTGTTCGATGCTCATGCCGCTGCTTGAGCTCGGACTGACGTTGCAGATAGGGACAGAGGACTAGCCTCTGTCGGGCTTTAGGAAGCCCCAAAATTTCGATTATCAGTCTGAGCTAAGTAAATTTGGGGGAACCTAAAAGACTAAGCAAATTCTAAGTGACTTCAGCTTGAGCATAAGGTTTTGGCACTCCGAAAGGAGCTATTTTTATTACAATCTTTACACGACTTTGGCCAGTATTCAATTTGTTTTGTCAGCAAGACGGTTAATACCAGCTTTACATAAGGATCAACTCCCGACTTCGCGAGTCCCCGACAGCCCCTCACGACCAAACTTACTAGGCGCTCGCTCCACAAGGTTTACTTCGAAATCGGCTTGGTCCAACTATTAAGTTTACTAACGTTCACTACGACACGCTTACGTGGTTAAGCCTAACGGTAGAACGTCGGATACCACCTGCTCCCAAAATGAACCGACGGCATGGCTAGATACCCAAAATCGGCCACCAGAAACACTTTCAAAGGCACGTTAGGGTGCTAAATGTTCAAAATGAAATCACAATACTCTCATTTTAATAAAGTAAAAAATCGCGCCCTCTCGCTAATCGTTTTGACCCCAAACCGAGCAAGTGCAAAACCCCGTTTTCTTTTCGGAGCGACTTGATCGCTGAGTTTAAGCCATTTTCTATTTTATCACTGGTTGCCCGTTAGGCTATGTACTATGTATGCCCTTGCTTGATTTTTTTTCACTGTTGCTGCCTCTCTCCTTCTTCATTTTCCCTTATTGAGTTTCGATCCTGCACGGGGATTTTATGCCCGCTGCAGATATTTCTGTCTTATCCACTCGACTATCGAGTTCTGAGAAATTTCAGTAAAATTTTAGTGATAACTCAACTGCACGCGTTCGATAGTGCAGTTGAGACACTGTACAGTTGCGATGAGTACAGTGTATTAAGGCAATAGGATGAGTTAGAGAGAGTGAGGATGAAAGGAAAAGGGCAACCAAGAAGACAAGGAAACAAAAGAAAAGAAAGAAACCAACAAAGAAACGACAACCAAAAAGGGACGCAGACGCGTCCGCGGCAGAATACCCACGTCCTCCAGCCCGGCCGAGTCGCAGAAACACCTCCGCAGGCCTAGCCAGCCCTACCTAGGATTCTGCCGAAATTGCCGAGACTGGGAACTAATTTCCAGAGCGCCCCGTACCTCATACTTTGATACTAAACTCAACCGAGAGTGCCAACTTAACCGGGACAATACAGTAGGCACGATAACCCGCTCTGGAACTGCTAGAACAGCGATATTGGTCGCCTAGGACACTATCCAAAACGACGACGGCCCTTGCATGCGCCTGTTTTGGTAGTTGAAAAGTTACTCGGGACAAGCCTTATAAGCGATCAAAACTGTGTCCCCTGCGAGTATAACGTAGTTCACTTGATACTCCACCACCGAAATCAACCACATTGGCCCCGGCCAGCTGGTCACGAAGTGTTAGTACAAGGGGCAAAATCTCGATCCTCGCTTTGGACTGCTGGAGACACCAAGTCGAAGTTATTATCAATTAGTGCACAACCTTGCCTATGAGAGACAAAGCGCTATGAGAGACTCGGTAGGTCTGTGAGTTAGGATTTACTTGACTCAGACGGCACACTGGACGAGGTTTCTATTATTGGACGCCCGCATAGGCACCTCGCTCATGGGGCGACGATTATCAGCACCTGATTGTTTGTACTATAAGTAATCGTTAATTTTTCACAGTGTTTTAACTTATACATTGGACGGTTTTATTAATGCAACTATGCCTAACTTTTGTCGTAGGTCCATGCCTTTCCGCGTTCCCCGATTCATGCTCCCATTCTACTAAAGTTATAAGGTAAAGGAGGCGAGCTACCACTTTTCCCGCACGGTCCTCTAAGTGTGTGGAAAGCCCCGCGTGCTCTAGAGCGAACTTCGAAGCATACCAGAACACATAACCCAGGTTATAGCGGACTTAGTTGAACGTCTCGGGTATAGATTTTGGTCCGGTTTTTCCGGGAACGTGCTCGCTCACACCGCCTCGCTCCCCGAGTAGACGCGGACAAGGGAATGGACGAGTTCGACTGCCTCCGAGTTTCTGTTTGTATAACGCTCTAACTGCTCGTAGTTACACTGTATTGTATATATCTTGAAATAAAACGTTAAAAATCACCCCAGCGTAGTGTTGTTTGTACCCAAGCGTAATAAGTGAACGGACGGACCAACCCTGCATGCCACGGCTTGACGAGGGGAACATTCCAAGCCCTGACACGTGCGGTTCGCCACCCTTGTTCATTACGATAGATATAGAATCACAACGAGAGTGTTCCACCAAATTACTTACCAACTTTACTGGTTTAATAGTCACACTCGCTCGAAAGATAAAATTTACTGGGACGACTTTATCACTCCAATATTAACACAGTCAAAATTATCACGTTACAAAATAGACAGTCCGACGTTAAACGTTTCAGGGCCCGTAGGAACCCTGTGGGGGCCACTTGACTACAACGGATAAAGTGTTCGGCTAAGGATAAACTAAGTGAAACCCAAAATTTACCTTGTAAAATCAACTTTACCACGCATTTTACCTTAGGTTACGCTAGACTAAACAACTTCCATTAGATTAAGACAGGGAATATCGGTTTGACATTATGACCTGTGAGCAGGTTTCGGTGTCAGCCTCCCTGGGGGACCTCAGCGATAATACCAAGATACTAGACACGTACGGGGTCCGAACACACCCCGTGAAGCGCGCCTGCGGCCTGCTAACCTCCGTAACTTCCTGGGTCTGACCAAGAAAAGTGGCTAAATCCTAAAACTTAGGGTCCACCCTTGAGGTTATGATAGCCGGGATCGTATGGACATGGTGTTAGGAAGTTGTGCCATGCAGCTGCGTCACCGTTATTACATCGCTGGGGGCCACGCCATGAGGCGTTTAAAATTTTGTTTGACCCCACGTTGTTAGTTTAATCTTTTCGTGCATTCCATACGCCGAGCGTATCGACTTCAATGTTATTGTAGCGAAGCTAGTCCTAATAAGTTTCAATAAGAACCCGTATTATGTATAATGTAGCACTCAAGACCTAGGACTCAGCTCACCACACAAGCTTAGTATGAACCTCCAAGAAATATCAAGGACACAGTTTTGATCGCTTATAAGGCTTGTCCCGAGTAACTTTTCAACTACCAAAACAGGCGCATGCAAGGGCCGTCGTCGTTTTGGATAGTGTCCTAGGCGACCAATATCGCTGTTCTAGCAGTTCCAGAGCGGGTTATCGTGCCTACTGTATCGTCCCGGTTAAGTTGGCACTCTCGGTTGAGTTTAAGTATCAAAGTATGAGGTACGGGGCGCTCTGGAGATTAGTTCCCAGTCTCGGCAATTTCGGCAGAAATCTAGGTAGGGCTGGCTTAGGCCTGCGGAGGTGTTTCTGCGACTCGGCCGGCTCAGGACGTGGATTCTGCCGCGGACGCGTCTGCGTCCCTTTTTGGTTGTCGTTTCTTTGTCTGTTTCTTTCTTTTTTTGTTTTTCTTCTCTTGTCTTCTTGGTTGCCCTTTTCCTTTCATCCTCACTCTCTCTAACTCATCCTATTGCCTTATAATACACTGTACTCATCGCAACTGTACAGTGTTGACCGCACTATCGAACGCGTGCAGTTGAGTTATCACTAAAATTTTACTGAAATTCAGAATCTCTATAGTCGAGTGGATAAGACAGAAATATCTGCAGCGGGCATAAAATCCCCGTAGGATCCGAAACTCAATAAGGGAAAATGAAGAAGGAGAGAGGCAGCAACAGTGAAAAAATTCAAGTAAGGGCATACATAGTACATAGCCTAACGGGCAACCAGTGATAAATAGAAAATGGCTTAAACTCAGCGATCAAGTCGCTCCGAAAAGAAAACGGGGTTTTGCACTTGCTCGGTTTGGGGTCAAAACGATTAGCGAGAGGGCGCGATTTTTTACTTTATTAAAATGAGAGTATTGTGATTTCATTTTGAACATTTAGCACCCTAACGTGCCTTTGAAAGTGTTTCTGGTGGCCGATTTTGGTTATCTAGCCATGCCGTCGGTTCATTTTGGGAGCAGGTGGTATCCGACGTTCTACCGTTAGGCTTAACCACGTAAGCGTGTCGTAGTGAACGTTAGTAAACTTAAATAGTTGGACCAAGCCGATTTCGAAGTAAACCTTGTGGAGCGAGCGCCTAGTAAGTTTGGTCGTGAGGGGCTGTCGGGGATGAATGGAGTTGATCCTTATGTAAAGCTGGTATTAACCGTCTTGCTGGACAAAACAAATTGAATACTGGCCAAAGTCGTGTAAAGATTGTAATAAAAATAGCTCCTTTCGGAGTGCCAAAACCTTATGCTCAAGCTGAAGTCACTTAGAATTTGCTTAGTCTTTTAGGTTCCCCCAAATTTACTAAGCTCAGACTGATAATCGAAATTTCGGGGCTTCCTAAAGCCCGACAGAGGCTAGTCCTCTGTCCCTATCTGCAACGTCAGTCCGAGCTCAAGCAGCGGCATGAGCATCGAACAGTCGATGAAGCTGAAAATTGTAAACCATAACCATGAACAAGTAAGCCTGCAACATATACTGTGTGTGGCGAAATCTACATAATAGTTAATTTATTTAAGTATTGGAAAACATGTGGTACGGAGAACACAAAATGATCGAACATTATAGCTAATTCTGGCATAGCTACTTAAGTAAATTCGTTAATTAGCCTGGAAATAAAAGTGTTTATTGACTGCTATACAATCTGCTTTGGTTGTTACTCATTTCTGCGATATCAAAGCAATCATAGTGCTGCTATAGTTCCATTTTTCGCGCGTTAATTTTTGCAACACTTCAGATAACAACAGAGAGACTGATTTTCCAAGCACGGAACAAAATATTACTCAAACTAGCTGAGGATACCCAGGCGCCGCCCGGGCGTGGAAAAGCTTTGCGGCATAGCAGCCTGGCCGAATTGGGTATTACCTATTTGAATTTTTTCTCGTGTAAGTTAACTATTGAAAGTTCGAAATGTGCGAATTCGCCGAACACAATGAAAGTTAAATAGACCACTTTGATCAAATATTACTTTGGCTAATAATATGTAATCAAGCCGTAACCAGTTGTCATCATCGTGATCTCACAACCCGGCTTTTGTTCAGGCGATAGTATAGAGAACTTACATACAGGCAAACTATATGACCTTTGGTTTCTTTTCAAAGCACGCAAAAATCATTCGCTTAATACACACATTATGACCTACGATGTGTTCTTTTTACAGGTCACAGTTTTGCTGCACAGGACTGTAAAATGTTTGTTTTTTAATATTGCCTTCTTTATTGTATTTCTTTTTTGTAAATATAATGTCCGAATGCAGTTCGCGCAATATAATATGGTGATATTGGGCCAGAGTATGAAGTTTCGATTGTGATTTGAGATTTAAAGCAGTGCTCTCAGCTCAGCCAAAGTGAAGGTTACGTTTATGAGTGACAGTAAATAAATAAATAAACGCTACGCTAACGGCTAATTAAAATTAAAAAAGCGCTTGCATAACGGTGGAATAGAAAGCGGCTCTGTTGCTGAATAGCGGTGGAATAGAACACGGTCCTCCTGGTGTAGCGCCGCCTCCTATATATAGATAGACGGTGGAATAGAACACGGTCCTCCTACTGAAGCCTCGCCTACTGAACAACTGCGCTAACGCATCCAAAAGTGCACCAATTACCTCAGTACTTAAGCTAACACATAATTAGCTAACGCCCAATACCCCCTGGGGGTCTAAAATTATATTTACAACCTAAGTTTGATTTTGCTGATTCAGAATATATATGGGTTGGGAGTGTATTTATAATACTTTTGACAGAGTTCAAAGACAAACATTCAGACAAGTAATAAACTGACGAAAATCTCTCTCTTCTTATATATAGATGAACAGCAATTTTGAATTTCGATGTGTAGTAGGGTAGAAATACATTTTAGATTCAAAAACTATATTACTAGCGTGAATATATAGTGAAAAAACTGGCTTCATTTGTTAAGTTAATGCAACGTTACCCGACGTCAGCATCATTTTGTGGACGAATTAATGTCTTGGTGCTGATGTTTTGAAAATATGTTCTTCGAAACCAAAAACCACAACATAGAAATTGTTCTTTACTCTTTTGTAAAACATTTACTATTGTCTCTCCGCGTTTGGGCTTAGAAATACCTTCAATCTATATATAAAAGGAGAGGGATTTTCGTCTGTTTATTATTCATCTGAATGTTTGTCTTTGAACTCTGTCACAAAAGTATTACAGATACACTCAACCCATATATATTCTGAAACAGCAAAGTCCAACTTAGGTTGTAAACGTATTTTTAAGCCCAAGTGGGTGTAATTTGTGGGTTAGCTAATCATGTAATAGTTTAAGTACTGAGTTAATTCGAGCACTTTTGGACGTCTGCGTTACCGCAGTCGTTCAGTGGGCGACGCTTCGCAGCAGGACAGTGTTCTATTCCACCATCTGTCTATCTATATATATACTAAGCCACGCTTCAGCAGGAGGATCGTTTTCTATTCCATAGCTATTCGGCAGTAGGACCGTGTTCTATACCACCGCTATGCCAGCGTGTTTTAATTAGCCTCTAGCGTAGCGTTTATTTAGTTATTTATTGTCACTCACAAAAGTAACCTTCACATTAGCTGAGCTGAGAACAATGCTTTAAATCTCAAATCACAATCGAACTCATCTCTGGCCCAATATCATATTATATTGCGCGAACTGCATTCGGACATTATATTTACGGAGGGACGTGCGATAAAGAAGGCAATATTAAAAAACAAACATTTTACAGTCCTGTGCAGCAAAACTGTGACCTGTAAAAAGAACACATCGTAGGTCATAATGTGTGTATTAAGCGAATGATTTTTGCGTGCTTTGAAAAGAAACCAAAGGTCATATAGTTTGCCTGTATGTAAGTTCTCTATACTATCGCCTGAACAAAAGCCGGGTTCACAATGATGATGACAACTTTACGGCTTGATTACATATTATAGCCAAAGTAATATTTGATCAAAGTGGTCTATTAACTTCATTGTGTTCGGCGAATTCGCACATTTCGAACTTTCAATATAACTTACACAAAAAAATTCAAATAGGTAATACCAATTCGCCAGGCTGCTATGCCGCAAAGCTTTTCCACGCCCGGGCGGCGCTGGGTATCCCAGCTAGTTTGATAATATTTGTTCCGTGCTTGGAAAATCAGTCTCTCTGTTGTTATCTGAAGTGTTGCAAAAATTAACGCGCGAAAAATGGAACTATAGCACACTATGTTGCTTTATATCGCAGAAATGAGTAACAACCAAAGCATTGTATAGCAGTCAATAAACACTTTTATTTCCAGCTAATTAACGAATTTACTTAAGTAGCTATGCCAGAATTAGCTATAATGTTCGATCATTTTGTGTTCTCCGTACCACATGTTTTTTCAATACTTAAATAAATTAACTATTATGTAGATTTCGCCACACACAGTATATGTTGCCCCTTGGTGTGCACAGTCGCATCGCTTTATTCAATTTTTCTACTGCTAGCAGTCTCATTCGATTTTGCATCTTAACTGGGCTCTTGGCAATTCTGCGTTAATAACCCTCCATCAGGCTTTGGTTCTTTTCCATTATCCCCTATCCCGAATTTGATCAATTTTGAAGATACAGAGCTGATGTTGGTACCAATCGATTCAGCTCGATGGCGCGGTTCAGAAAATACTCATTTTACCCATATACCTGAAATGTTTTGATTTTTTGAGGTCACAATGATACCCCTTGGGAACCCAAAAATTTTTTTTCTTCGAAATATGCTCATGTTTGGTACCAATTGACTTCGCTTGCTGAGAGAAGTCTACTGGTGTGTGGTATATTGAAATCTAGACCACCGTTAGAAAGTTATGAGTAAACCCAAGTAAACCTGAGGGTGGTACGCTATAACGTTCGAAAAAAGAATAGCTTAGAGAGGGAGGTTCGGGGGGCGGCAGCCCCACGACTTAGGCTCACGCTTAGTGTATGTCTCATATAAGTGCCTTCGCTTAGGCTAAGACTAAGGCTTAGGCTTAGTATATCGAGAACGGAGTACCTGCATTTTATTTTGGCCCCTCAGCGATATTTGGACGCTCATAACCTTCTAACAGTGCTGTAGATTTCAATAAACTACACACCAGTAGATTTTTCTCATCAACCCGAGTCAAATGGTACCAAACATATTCCGAAGAAAAAATTTTTGGGTTCCCAAGGGGGGCCATTAGGACTTCGAAAAATTGAAAAAATTTCAGTGATATGGGTAAAATTAGTATTTTCTCAACCGTCTCATTGAGCTGAATCGATTGGTACCAAAATCAGCTCTGTATCTTCAAAATTGACTGTATCTTCAAAATTCGGGCTGGAGAATAATGGAAAAGAATCCAGGCTTTTATAGATTTATGAACAAACGTCTCGTTGTTTCGTCGCCTCATTTTTCTCGTTGGATCAGCTCTGATTGTAATTATTGAATAAATCTTTAGCTTTCACAATATGTTGTGTAAAAGTATCAAAATTTAAAAAAAATAAGAAAGAATAACGCTTTTAACTTTGTTAAGAAAGAAGCAATTGGTGTTCTACTTACTACGCTATATCAGGTTGATGTTTTGCTTAAAATATATATTTGTTGTATACCGACGGTACGCGGTACGCTGGTCTTAGTATTTGGGTAAAATTTGATTAAAATTTTAATCGCAGTTTCTGGGATCGGAACATATTTTCTTACATTAACTTCTGTTTTAAATTAATGTATCCACATTAATTTAATTTTCTCATTTACAAAGCATTTCGATACTAAAATGGGCAATTCTGTTAGTTGGCGATTGATAGGCCTTGGAGTTACAGACGTGCATTCGAAATTATTGGTACAGATTTCAAATTGCATTCCAGCAGATTCTGTACGTTCAGTTGTCAGGTGAACATTTGCGCTGAAGCTTCTGACCACCGATGGGTTGTACACAGAGTATTAAATGGTGGTATCCAATGAGTATCGATTTCACGGTGTAAAGAATATAAGCTTAAGTTAGATAATATGTACACATTATTTAGGGTTTTGAGAAATAGTCGCAGAGCCAAGTATACTCGTGAATACGACCCTTGCAACTATACATCCATATGTAGCAGAAATTGACACCAATACCAAACCCAATGTATGCACTTCAGCTGCGATTAATTAATTACATTAGGTTTAGTTGAAGAAATTTCAGCGTTAGATTGAATCAAATATTAATGTTTTGTTTAGGACGATAGACCCAAAAGAATACAACTTCACACATTACGCTCCGTACTGTAACGGCCTTGCACTAATAATTACTTCGGATCTTATTCGTAAAATGCATCTCGCCAGCAGTCGAACGCGTTGGTTTTGGATTGACGATATATATCTAACGGGATTTCTTATTGAAACAATCCCACTTGTTCCAATTGAAAATACCGCTGATAATGATATCGAGTATCATGTTTGGAATTATGCTTTCGATCACAGTTATTCAGTGTTTCCAGGCCATCGTGTGCTGTTCATTTTATGTCCGCACCGAAGACAACATTATGGGAAGTGGAACTCTGTAATAGCGTACAATAACTATCTTTGATTATAAATTGCTATATATTAAATGTTTTGTTGCACATCCGTATTATTGTTGCTTGAAACGCCAAAACTAGTGTCGCATTGAATCATCTGTCGTTTGCGTCAAGCGAATTGTCTTATATTATAGAAGCTCGATAACGCAGACTTGACCCCATAACACGGAAATGAATCCTAACCAAGTATATTCATAAACGTAAGTGAAGAGCTGTAGCCATTGGCGTAACTGTACTTAAGTTTTGTTTTCACATTCGTATGTGGACCCAATAGCGGGGAATTATGGAAAATTGGGGAAAATGCCTATTTTGTCCGAAAAGTTGAAAGGGATTGGCCCACCCCACACGTCTTGTTGCAATCCTGATATATAACAATGTGTGAAACGCAACGTGAAATAGAAGTTGCCAATGTTTCGCTTGACATTTGAATCAAAATTGTCGTTATTCAAATATTTAGTTGTTTCAATTGACAATCACTGAAACCGCGAACAGTGTCCGTGGGGACATGAACTAAAGGGTTGATGAAGAAGCCATTCGACGTTTTAGCTTAAGAGCACGAAATATGGTTTTTGGGGGCGGGTGGTCCGACGCTTAAGTGTCTACCCCGGCCCCCTATATCGACGGTTATAAGTTACCAGCATTCGAGGCTTGCAATTGAGCAGAATGTAACAACTTTAGCAGTGTTGTTACAGACAAATGCTTATGCGTAACAACCTACCAAAGTTATAAACAACTCACGAAGGTTGTTACATACTATCGAATGTAATGTTTCCATACAAATGTGTGTGTGCTGACAATGTCGAGTAGGTACACACATTTCTCCGTGAACAACGCATCAATTGAGTTAGGATATCATAGAATCAGTGTTAACAACAAACTCCTCTCGGCGACATAAGCTGGAAATGGCACCCAGGTCAAGTGTTAAATCACGCCCTAGGTTCGGATAGAGACATCGCTTGGATAAAGTGTTCTAATCGGAAGAAGGTTCGTACCAGGCAAAGCCTATATTGCACTGAGCCTTAGCTCTTTGACTATCGATTCAGCTGAAAACATAAAATTTTGCAGATCTTAATAGCAACCCAATTAGGCAAACCTTCTAAGTCTCTCAACCTTCCGCATCATAGGTTAAAGAATTAGCCTGGGCACACCCTCAGGACACACAGAAATTAGCGCTTTGACGTTTAATGACGTAGATTACATTTGCACACAAGTAACTACCCGTTCGTAAATAAAGAGGCGAAAGCATCTTAGTTTCACGCCGATCACTCTTTTCATACTGTAGTGACAATCACCAATCGCTTAGGATTCAGAAGATTCAATTACCCCACGAAGAGAAATCTCGCGAACGAACACTGAGTTTATCGGACTGGGGACACCTTCAAGCCACCCAAAAATAGTAAAGCCAGAATGATTGGAGCGTCGTTTACAACCAAGCACACACCCATAACACAATTAAATAGGTGCTTAATGAAATCTTAACCTTGCTTGAGTTCCTGGAGTTGACTACCCCCAATGCCCTGACATTGATTCAACTGAGGGGAAACATTTTGCCATCTGTTAGGTTCCGATCTCCGTTGATTATTACCTTGAAAATTATTCGGACGCCAGAAGGGCTGAGGAGCCCGATTTGGAGGCCATCTATTTAAATTTGGTATGAGAACATTTTATGGAAAGTTTTATCGCCATTGTGGGCAGTTGAATTTTATGTGACCTGGTCATTGCAAAAATCACAAATTTTCCGTCCATCATTTGTCATTCTACTACGATTTTGGGTAAAATTTGTAGTACTAAGATTAGTGTCGGTCTTATCCTTAAGGCTAATCACTGCCTGTAGTAGCTCCTTATTTAGTTTTACCATATCATCCAATTTGCTTTCAAGGCTACTGGGGACCCCTGGTTTTCTTATATCAGTGTACATGACCTCCAGCTTAGGGCTTCTTGTGTAGAAAGGCTGATCCATCAATTCATAGCATTCTTGTTCGCATGCCCTAGAAATAGCTGCCTGCATGGAAGTAGGAGTCGACGTCATGACAAACCTCTTGATAGCGCAGTTGAGACCATTCAAAAAAATTGTCCATAGCAAGTCGATCTCTACTGTCACCTTCAACAGTTGGATAAGCGTTCCTCACTAGTCGTTCTATATCTCGTGCATAGATTTCAACGGGTTCATTTGAACCCTGACTCCTAGTTCGCAGTTGGATGCTGTATTGGTCAGCGGTTTCCTTAGTTACTAAATATTCATTGAGCAATTGTCACACCATACTATAGTTTTTCTGTACCCCGGGTGAGAGGGATTCCCACTTACGTGCTGCTTCAGGTAAGCAGGTAAGCCGGCAATAATCGTGCCATTTCTGCGTGGTCCCACTCGTTTGCCAAGGCCATTTTCTCAGAGGTGCTTAGCCATTCCTCAAAATCGTCCCCAAAATTTCCGGCGTAGTGTGGTATATTTTTAATCTCAATTGACCGATAACCATACTGACTTGGAATAAGACAGTGGTCGGATTTAGAACCCCAGACGTTGCAGCTACATGTTGGGAACCCCGAGAGTAGCTACTGTTGAATTTTGCATCGCTTCCAGAAATAACTTATTTATCTTAGATTTAGACTCACGTGGACCACCTGTATAACGACGATAAACTTTTTCAATATAAGTCTCAGAATCCAGATTATATTTTCTAAGTCTTTGTGCTTAAGACTTCCTCGTCCAGGCTTGCGGCACCAAAATGTAGCCCGCGTGAGTCCTAACTAGGATTGTCTGCTAGAGTTGGTTCAAATATGCACAATCCTAGTTAAGTCCAACGAATTCCAAGTTAATCTGCATTGTTTTATTTGTCAATATCCTAATTATACTCAAGATTTCATTCAATGCAATGTAGCTGTGTGGACAACTCTTAAATATGCTTGAAATTTTAAGATTCTAGAGTTTGGTTTCAATGCACCCCAGTAGTTTATTATACCAATAATCAATTACACACCAACATATATGTATACAAATAAAATCAGTTACTTACTTCAATACAAGCACACGATTTAGCACTCCGATTGAGCGATCAATCCACGTAACGTCAATAATTCACCGATTGTAACTATGAACAGAGGCCTTAAGCCCATGGTGCAAGCCTTTAAAAATAAACTTTTGACGCCCTAATTCTAGGAAACCGATTAAAACCTGGATCTAAAATCTCTCTAACCCGCTAGATTTTAATATAACGGCTGCCAACCGGGTTATGACTTCTTGGAATTGTGAATTTCGCTCTCTAACATAAGTTTTAATTTTTGCGTTAGAGAGACCGTTTTTATGAAATTCTCGGAATCCCTAACTCATAACAATATTTGTGAAAATCCAGCAGAAATATACTTACATTTCCGCCAATGTAAGTGTAATAGTTAAGGCATCCAGTGGCTACACTCAAATCCTATAGGTACCTAAACTATAGCCCTGGCACACAAATTTTAAAATTTTATATTATTCAAAACTCTTTCAATCTTAATAATTTCAAGAATTTATGAAAATCTTGTTGCCAGAAATGACCGAGGGGATGAGGTGCGTAACGTCCTAACGGGTAGGCCAATTGAAGCCAAATTTGTTGTGAATAATCTACAGCGCGCCCTATGGGATTAGCGGCAAAATCGGCCTATGCTCAAACAATCCCCCCTGTCCACTTTAACAGGATCTCTCAACTTTTTAAAAAGTTTTATTTTACTGTGATGGGAAAATTTGATCTTAAAGCTATTGCAATTTCAAGCAATTACACATATTACACACAATTTACACATAATGAACAAAACAACCCATTACATATATCTTCATCACATATACAGAATTACACGTATTATATACGATCCACACCTAATAAACACAACAAACAACTTCAAACATGTGAAAACTCATACATGAATTATACAGGCGTTAACACACGAAATGTATGTATGAAGGAAACAAAATACACATCACATATATATTACACACATCATGAACAGATGACGCTAGACCTACGTTTTCCCACTGAAATGGTTCCCACGGTAGTTCATCACGTATAGCAGTTATTGGCATGGCATAAGGCTATATCGGGACAGTGAAAAACTAATTCTTTCATGTGAAGTTAAGGGCTTCGGCCCGTCGTGTTTGGGGTTCACTACTTAATACGTCCCCCAGCATCACATGAGGGAATTGGTCTACCAAGCCAATAGATCGTTACAGTACCAAAATTTGAAATTCCGTGGCTGGACATGTGCCAAAATTTGGATTTCTCCCGCTGTACAGCCGCCGAACTTTGTGTTTGCATTTTGCTAAAATTTGAATTTCCCGCAACGGAGAACTGCCAAAATTAAAAATTTACCGCGTTGGACGGGTGCCAAATTTTGAATTTTGTACGTTGGACTGCTACCAAAAATTTAAATTCCCGCGTTGGACAGCTGCCAAAATTTGAATTTCCCTCGCTGTGCAGCCGCCGAATTTTGTGCTTTGTATTTTGCTAAAATGAAAATTTTTCGCGCTAGATAGCTACTAAAATAGAAATTAACCAAGGTGGACTGCTGCCAAAATTAAATTTCCCGCGCTAGAGAACTGCCAAAATACGCATTTCTAGGTTGGGGAGCTGTCAAAATTTGAAATTCCCAAGCTGAGCTGCCAAAATCAAATTTGCCACCCTGGGTAACTGCTAAAGTTTGTATTGTCCGGGCTGGAAAGCTGCCAAATTTTGAAATTCCAGGATGGAAAGCAGCCGTAATTTGAAATTTATGCACTGGACAGCTGCCATAATTTGAATTTGCCAAGTTGTACAGCTGCCAAAATTTTAATTTCTTCCGCTCGACAGCCACCAAAATTTGTGTTTTGTATTGTGTTAAAATCAAAATTTTCCTAGCTACTAAAATATAGTACTACTAAAATAATATAAGCTAATAGCTACTAAAATAGGAATTAACCGAGGTGCACTGCTGCCAAAATTAAATTTGCCGTTCTGGAGAACTGTAAAAATTTAAGCTTACTGCGTTAGACGGCTGTCAAATTTTGAATTTCCAAAATCGACAGCTCTCAAAATTTGAATTTCCTGCGTTTGACAGCTGCCAAAATTTGAATTTCCACCTCTGTACAGCCACCGAATTATGTGTTTTGTATTTAGCAAAAATTTGAATTTCCCGCGTTGGAGAACTGCCAAAATTTTAATTTACAGCGTTGGACAGCGGCCAAACTTTGGAATTTCCAAAATGAACAGCTGCCAAAATTTGAATTTCCTGCGTTTGACAGCTGCCAAAATTTGAATTTCCACTGCTTTACAGTGCCAAATTTTGTGTTTTGTATTTCGTTAAAATTTGAATTTCCCGAACAGTCACACGAAACGGTTAAATTTGTCCCACATGGCTCTGCATAAGTATGTGGACATTATATAGCTCTCTGTAACGTCAGGACAAATCTTATACCAAGCCTTGACTGTGTCGATGTCCGATACAATCACGCTTCAGTGTGGGACCAACTAAAAACAAAGCGCACTCAAGTTATCTTCATTGCCAATTACAATTGTAATAAATTTGTTGGCCCAGATAACCCTGAGACACAATACGCTATATCCCTAAAAACGGAACAGCTTAGAGCGGGGGATCGGGCGGTGGCAACCACTCGATTTAGGCTTAGTGTACGTTTCATATAAGGACCTACGCTAATAGGTTAAGGGTTAGTATATCGACAGCGGAATGGCATGTGTTACAATTTGTTTTCTCAGGGTTACCTTTTAGCCACTTTGCTTATGAGCAAAATTAAGTTTGTTTCATAATGACTCGTTCACGATAAGATGGGTGCAGCCTGACTTAGTCTTGTTCGGACATCAAAGTAGACTCAGTGGGCATTTTTATAGCACGAGCTAGCTATACGTTTTTCCCCTGCAGTCGTATGTAGCTCTCTGGATAATCTGCCTAGTGTAAGCTCACCATATAGAACAGAATATAGTGTCCTGGCGGACTGATTTATGTGGTTTATGTTTTAATTTACAGTATAACGGTAGAAACTCAAATTTTAACAGTTTCCGAGAGTTGAAATTCAAATTATGGCAGCACTACATTGTGGAAAGTTTCAAATTTTGGACAAGTACAATTCTTGACAGACGCCAAGATAAGAAATTCAAATTTTGGCGCGTGTTTTAGCTGTAGTCAGGGGAGACTCTATCGCATAAAATTTATAGATAGCGCAGACTGTTCATGCAAAAACCTCGCAGTCACGTAAGACTCTTCTAGTTGTCCGGGGTGACTAGCAAAATTACATGCGGAAACAGTGTGCGCCTCATGAGACTGTCGGACAACTTTGAGTCATTTTGCACACAACTTTGAACTTGAACGCTCCATAGTGCTGTTCGTATGATACAATATGTCAATGCAAAATACGGTATACTGTTATAATATGCTGTTGTATATTGTGCTTACATATGTTGCTATAAGCAGGATATTAATAATGATGAACAGCTGTCGACATTGGCGAGGTAGTCCATTGAAACATATTAAACATAGGTTGCAATTTCTGATGTAGAATTGACCGCAGCTTTTGTTTTAAGAAAAGTATCATGTGTTTGCAATGTTCGATTCAAAAATAATAAAACAAATATATAAGACCATCATTTATGCAGACACATATAAAAAAATTCCCCCTAAAATTTGCTGAACCAGCTTTGCCGTGAAAATTGCTTTCGAGGTCTTTGAAAGAGATGATGTGACTGTGTCTGACCGTATCTGTGACCAGTAAGATACTTTTTTGATATTCTTCTGCATCACATGGGGTCCTTTCTCTTTTGAACAATGCAAGATTTGAAATTTTGAATCGGTTGCAATTTGCTAAATACGCAAATGTAATGTTTTTCGAGGCTGCCGTAAATGATGAGGCGATTCGTTCGTGTTCAAATGTATATATTATTGAACGTAACTCTCTAGCACTTACACCGCAGCATGAGAACTCGGCAGTTGACATACCTTCTAGTACTGTACAATGTCAGCACTCTTTTTTCAACGATTCTTTTATTGATTTTGAAGAACAGAATCCCTGGCTAAATGATAATCAAGTGTCATAACTACGTTTTGCCTATATAGCACGATTCTAATTTTGAAACAAATTTCGCCTGTATAGGACGATTCGAATTTTGTTCCAATTTATTTTTGAAAATATTAAGCGTGCGGAAATTTGTGAGTTTTAGGCATTCCAATGTACGGCATGCGTATGTAACATAGTTGCATACGATACCAAAGAAACTTTGGAAACAGTTTAGAAAAAAATTAGAAAATTAATAAAAATGGCGAAAATTGAGGAAAATTGGGGAAATTATGAAATTCTGTATATTTCGACATCCTACCTACCTACCATGCCCCCGCGGCAATAGCCTGAGTCCTTTGGACATCGATGACTGTCTTCCCACCGCCATGTCACTCACTACTATACCTTGAGATTTCGGACCTTGAGCACCTATGTTTAAGTCTGTTTGTTGTTCATAACAACACTCGATTATTGTTATAAAGCTGCGAATGCACGTAACAACATTCGAGGGTAACAAATAGAACGTAACAATATTAGCAATTTTGTTACATACAGGCACTTATGCATAATAACGCACCGAAGTTGGTAAGCAGAACCCGCTTTGCGTAACAATTCACGAAGGTAGTTACATACTATCGAATGCAACGCTTCCATAGACACGTGTATATGCTGACGATGTCGAGTAAGTGCACACATGTATCTGTGACCGTAGCACGGGAATTTAACCTGGGACGTTCGATTGCAAGTCATGTTTAATGGACTTTGAGATATCTTGGAGCTAAAATCCTTAAGTCTTAAAAACTTGGAAACCCAGCTAACAGTACAATCATATAGTATATGGGGTGCTTTATTAGTACAACGTTAATTTGTAGTTTTAAAACTTCCGCTGACGATAGTGGCTTATTGAGCTGCAAAATGATTATTTGCTAGCATTAGGCCTGCAAATGCAATATTAGGCTACCTGTACTATGAAAATTTTAATCAGTTTAGCGAACTTTAGCCATTTTCATATTATACATTGACGCAACAAAATTTTACTTGAATTTGATCTCGGAGTGTGCGTTGGTCATAGAAAAGAATACATACCGATAAGCAGGTTTAACATTATTTTCCCGTCATTAATGTAATAACGGGCACCCAGCTGCTTGGCGCAATTTGCTACCTCCATGCCCATACGACCCCGACTATCATAATCTCAAGGGTGGACCCTAAATTTCGCCATTATGACTAAGTAGCGAGTTTCCTTGAGCAGACCCAAGAAGCTATGGAGCTTAGCAGGCCACGGGCGTTTACGGGGTGTGTTCGGATCCCGCCCGATTGCTTGTGCACCTGTCTAGTATGCGGTATGATCGCTGAGGTCCCACAGAGAGGCTGACACTAACACCTGTTCACAGGACATAGTTATACGCCAATATTCACAATCTCAATCTCACTCGGAAGTTGTTTGAATCTTTTGGGCTAGGTGGTATCATCATGTATAACTACACGTGCGGAGCGGTAGCGTTATAACTATTTAAAGTTTGGCTTGATCTCGGTCTCCTCGGGCATAAATTCGCTTAGCAAAGGTTTTGACCAATGTGACCCCACAGGGTTCGAACAGTCCGCGGAAGTATAGTCCGACTTGGTATCTTTTACATGACGAAATTGTCCTTAACCTATAGTAAACTGATTTCTTATGCCGGTGTAATTTTATAAACAAAATTTGCTAGCGGTTGGTACTGATTATCCTTCACTAGTTATTAAATTTTGGTATTTTGTTACACCTTTCCACTCGCACTACTTGCTCGAGTTCATTTAACTAGTATAGAAGACAAAAACATAGAACACGTCAGAGCTTGAAATCTATTGTCCTCAGGCCCTGGCGCGAATCAGCTTAACCGTAAAAAATATGTATAGCATATAACCGCTGTCAGAAATGAACACTTGACTCCAAGTGATAATTTTATTTTGAGTTTATTGCGAAATATGCACAAGCATTAGGGCATGATACGAATTACATTATTAACAGTAAACAATGGGAAATCGCAGCATAACATTCATAAAATTACCGTTAGCGATGGATAGAGGTAGTGACAATTATTGGGAGCACCAAAATGGGTAGCGAGTTCAATTAATTACCAAAAGCAGTCAAGTCAGCCCATCTTTCCCAAAATCCACATTCGCAACATCCTTTTAAACTAATGCAATTAGAAATTTACCGCGCCGGTATTCCCAATTTAGGTGTCTTGTGTCTTCCGTGAAGGTGTTCAAAACCGAGGCTTGGAGTCGTCATTGACGAGTATGCGAAGCCTACTGCCCGCTCTGAATGCAATTAGAAACTTACCGCGCGGGGATTCCCAATTTAGGTGTCTTGTGTCTTCCGTGAATGTGTTCAAAACCGCGGCTTGGAGTCGTCATTGACGAGAATGCGAAGCCTACTGCCCGCTCTGAATGTAGCGATATAGGATTGAAAAGGTGCATGCCAAGAATTTGGGACAACGCCAATCCCTTATCAATATAAACGTCGCAAATAGTATGCATGAATATATAGGTGCTACACATTGCATGTTATAAAGACAACACATGATAATATACCCCGGTTCCAACCATACCCGCTAAGAGCCTATTCGCCAAATCAGTAAGGTTCAGTCTATTGTGATATTGTGCAAAGTTCGATAATTGATCAATTTGAAGACACTATTTACTAATACGAGACCAGTACTGTATGAACTATAATGCGTCGGTCACAAAAACATGTGTGCACTTACATGACATCGTCATCATATACACACGTGGGTATGGGAACATCACGTTCAATAGTATGTGACAACCTTGGTGAGTTGTTACGAAATGCGGGTCCTGTGTAGCAACTTTGGTGTGTTGTTACGCATAAACACATCTATATAACAACATTGTTAATGTTGTTACGTGCACTCGCAGCTTTATAACAACAAGCGAATGTTGTTACGAACAGTCTTAACCATGCATACAGAAGGTCTGAGGCTCATGTTGTATGTAGCAATGCTAAATCCAGTAAATTGTATGCAAGTCGGAATTCCTGTAATGCATAGCAAACTTAAGGTGCGTCGCCAACCAACTTCTTTTGACATTATGTGCAAAATGCTAGAGAACAAACTAATAGTTACAATAGCCTAACGCAATTTCCGAACATTTCCGTACTGCGAACGCTTAGTATCTAATTACAAAAAGGTTTAAGTTACGTTAGCTGACACGATGCACTATTTTACACTTTCACAATAACTGCGTTGCGAAACGCTAAATAGGCTACTTGCATTTTGAAATTTTTCGTTAGGCAATTCTTGATATTCTTAACGGTCTGATTGGGTCGCGAACAGTTATGTGATGTATACAATTCTATATTTTTGTGTGCGCACAGGCCGAGCTTTCTTATGCAAAAAATTATTCGTGAAACTACAGTACTGTTGAGATCAAGCAGTTCGCGAACACACATATATCCTAATACTACGTTAATATTAAAAAGGATATTAACTAAACGTTTATTGTTCGAGTGTCCATAACTAAAACATGTTAAAATAATAATGTAAAAAATCTTAATCAAATCCAGGAGCTGAAAGCAGTATATCGTTAAATCCGTATGTTTTGTTTGCGAACATGACATCAACCACCGACGTGTAAGAGTATTTTGGTGCAAATTGCAATTCAACGCTTTAATATTAACATTTTCTTTTTAAAGGTGTTCGCGAACGTCACAAATTTTTTGCTTGATAAATGAGTGCGTTTGCAATTACACATAAAAACCTGTTCGCGAACATTGATGTGGCGATATTATACGAGGTAGCGAACATTGATCCCATGCTTCAGTTGAATTAATCACGAGTGAAATGTCGAAAATATCAAGAGTAATGCAAAGAAAAATGTTTACGCATGAAACCCAAAACGTTCACGAACATCATATTCGTACGTTCATTGTTTTAATACTTGTTTTTATTCATACATATTAAACTGAAGACGTTCGCGAACATCACACATGAACGGGCATTCCTTTTAAACCAGTATCATAGTTCAGTTACAGTAGCCATTCCGGAAATTTTCAATTGAGTTATTGTGCAAACGGCATTAGCGAACGTTTTAAATGTAATTATAACAATAGATAATTAAGTGCTCGAACAAGATTATAAAATGGAAAAATGTCGTGTTTACGTTCGATGAAAAATCGAAAATTCACGACTTTAACCTTTATTCGAGAAGTAAGGAGTAAGGTGTTCGCTAACACTTCAGAAGCAATCAGCAAGCAGTGTATTTCTTGTTCATTTACGTTTTGGATAGATTACCTAAAAGCCCCATTTTTTGTTCTCATATAATTTTATGAATTTCGTGTTCATTGAACGAACAAGCTATTGCCCATCGCTAATTTCAAAAGAAGATGGAAGGCGACACAGCTTAAGTTTACTCATGCATAACTCCCACGTTAGAAGATGGGTCAACCTATGAGTTCGCAACACAGTTAGAAGTATGTTCAAATGAAATACATTATCGCTTTCCGCAATCTTAAAAATCTTTATCATCAGAGATTTAACAATCACATCCTTAATGACATGAAAGAAACCTACGAAACCCGCTTGATATTATGTTCATGAGGTTAGGGAATTACGCACTTTTGAGACTCCGATCCCCCTCCTCTCGAAGCCCGGCTACCCTCTCCTCTGACAAGTGGACCAATCCCGCTCTCCTCCTTGGAACCATGCAACCACTCTAAGTCGACGGGACTTGAGATGCTTTAGTAGCTAAATGGTAAGGCTATATGAATTGGCGTTTTGGAATTCATTCCGCAAAACATTCCTGTGCTCCACGGTTTTATCATTTCATAATCGTAAGGAAAATTTTATATTACGTTATTATTTATATTATATTTAAATGTCATTGCCTGTGGTAAAACTGCGGCGTTATTTCCTATTCCAACTATAATTATTTTTGTTAATTTGGTTGTGAAATAACTGAACATAGGAAATTCCCCAGTTTTTGCGTAATATAAGTGCGTTGATAAATTATTGTTATAATAATTATTTTCATTGTTGTGGATGTCATTACACCCGACAATACGTGGCGAAATGTTTGTGCAATATAAATGAATGGAAGCAAATTTTTCCTGAAAATAACTAACGCTTATGGTTTAAAACATACGAAATATATAAATTATATAGATATATAAATAGTTTTATGCGTTATGTATTAAAAAGGTGTCTAAGGTCTAGCTGTTTAGCGGTAGATGGTTCCGGCGGCGGGGTAGGACAAGGGTAAAGTAACCAAAAAGTTTCTTTAATATTATAATCGTTATGACTGTCGGAGTACCCTATATAATAGCAGCTGTTAAAAATTTAAGTTTTGAGCAAATTAAAGAACTTCTCCAGCGATGCTTGTATTTCCAAAAGAGTTAAAAACACTAAATGCACATAATATGATATTTGCAATCTAGATGACATTGCTACGTGTAGCTGTAATCCGATCAATATACTCTAAATTCCGATGACTGTTACTTGCTGTTGCATATAAGTTACATTTTAACTGCTCGAATTCATTATAATACGCTGTCTCCTCTGCTGAAATTAGATGTATTTGGGTAACTAGCACCACAGTTTACAGGACAAGTTATGAGGGACATCTAATTAAAACCGTACCCAGTGGTTTAGATATTGTGCTACCAGTCATAAAGTTTTATGTTCAAATTCTAACGTGCGACTGTCTTCTACTCCAAATTGAGTATTTAGTTGCTCCAGGACCTACATGCGTTCATGATGTACAGAAATATAATTAAATTAATATTGAACTAAAAAGGATAATTATGTCAATTATGTTGATATTACATGGGTTTGCATTGTTGTGAATAAGATAAACTAGCGAAATTAAATAGTAAACATTCAGCATTTACAAAGTGTAAAGTTTTAAACGTCAAACGTTTTTATAGTAGGCGGTATTAGAAGAAAAATCGTGAAAAATTTGTATGGTGTACTGATAACTCATCTGTGAGTGGCTTGATGGGAAACTCATTGCCTGTGTTGGTTTTGCCCTACGACCTATGGTTCCATGGGTACGGGGTATGGCGTATCCATGGTTCATCGGCCCAAAATTCTTAAATCTATTTGATGTTCTGGAAAGCTGATAGCTTGCATTTGGGGGTTTTCGGGCATGGAAAATTTATTGCCGGCGTTAATTTTGTTCTAACTTGTGCAGTATTGTGTGATATATATAGCATATCGACGTATGCTATCGAGAACTCATTGGCTGTGCACGCAAGAGGCGTAGGTGTACCTATGCTTCACTACATTCTACAATCTCGATAGAGTTACTAGTTATAATAAAGTGTTCTGTGGTCAAAAGCTTATTCAAACCATCCGACGACGTTGATCCAGCGAGGCAGGTGTGGGATTTTTGAAACTTTCAGAAACCCATAATTTTTCCCAATTACAGTAAGGTTTTTCTCAACTTGACAATTTGACTCCATTTTTGCTAATTCGTGCCAATTTTTGCCACATTTCCCAATTTTTGTCAATTTTCATCCAAAATATTTTGCGCGCTTTCGGTATAGTACGGGTATAATCGGCTTGTGAATATTAGTCCAACACCAAGGATGTAACTATACCCCTTGTCGACACGCACTCTGTACACATTTTGATATGCCCTTGCGGACTCCACAGATTTTACAATACACGGTGATAATATCCCGATAGATTTGCACTTCTCTAGTGTATATCTCCCAAGAGATATACATTTCTATCGCCAGATTTCTCTCCTCCTTCGAAATGAACCGTCTAAAGCCGACGGTCAGGTAGGGGCTTACCGTTCATAATTTCTGGCCGGTAACGACCAGGAAAGCCGATGGTGAGCAATTCGGGTGACCCTGGTCTACGCGTTTACGGTAGTGTACCAATAGAACTGAACCAGATTGCCAGAACTTTTAGATGAAAACACCAATATGCAACGCAGGGATTTCGTTTTGTATAGTATACCGCTTCTTCCATTTAAGTAAACAATGTGCTTCTTATCAAACTTATTTGAAACAATGGTCAATGACAGACCTCAAACCGGGCAAGTTGAGGGAAGGCAATCCTTTTAAAGATACCAAAGCTGAAACCTCTGCGCACTTTATTTTATTTTACATGTGTCTGACAGAGAAACTAGCACTGATCGTGTAGTTTAACTGCATGGGGCACTTGTCAGGACTTTTCATTTTTTACACTTCCCGGTGCAGATCTTCTGACACAATTTGAGCGGGTGTGCAAATCTCCTGCTACACCGTCATCAGAACATATCTACATCTTTTTTGTTAACAATGTCACAGTTGCTAAAATTCCCTTACCAATGTACGTGTTATATGTTAGAAGGTGTAACGATGTCTTCAAAATTTGCTACACCGCTATAAGTGCAGCAATGAACTAAATTGATTCATTGGGGTTTTATTGTATGTACCTGCCATACCAACCCCCCCACCGCTATCAACCGGCTGACTGACCCGCCTGGAGGCCGAGGAATGACGTACAGCCCCCGTGGTACGGCTACAATCCCCTGATACATCGGACCTTGAGTATGTATGGATAAGACTGTTAGTAACAACATTCGATTGTTGTTGTAAAGCTGCGAGTTCTCACGTAACAACATTACAATCTTGTTACATACAAGCGCTTGTGCGTAACAACGCACCAAAGTTGTTACATACCATCGAAGGTTGTTACATACTATCGAATGTAATGTTTCCATACACACGTGTGTATATATTAACGATGTTGAGTAAGTGAACACACATCTCTGTAAACGACGCATAATTCCCTAGCAAATTTCGTTGCCGGACAGCTATGTAACTAATACGGTGTTTAATGTAGTCCCGATTTGAGATTCTTTGCAAGCCAATTACAACAATTAATTATGTGATGCCTGATATCGCATAAACCCTAAAGTGTTTTACAAATCGTATGTTGAATTATTGCGTGAGAACTAGACACAATCCGCGACAAACCATACAGCGTACTCTGTGCCAGTACCACAGAATCTGCAATGATGCGATCCGGCAGCCGGGAGGAGTTATATATCAGTGTAGAATCGAACATGATAGCGCTTAAAATAAGAGGCGGTGCAAGGGTACTATACCTAGGATAACACGATTCCAGTCTCTGTTTGTTTGTTTTATCGAGGAGCCACTCCGGTGCGATCTTTTCACTGTTTTATACTGGCGGCTTAAGTGTCAAAGCGGATTTGAGGATTTAAAAATGGAGCTTATTCAGGAACCGATTTCAAAAAGTCCTAATTTTGATAAACAATTTATTTTGATAATAGATGCTTGCAACAAAGGTCTTGGGGCTGTATTTTCGCAAGACTACGATGGACTAGAGCATGTGGTGGCGTATGCCTCCAGAACTGTGTCCTCTGCCTAAAGAAACTACGTCATAACGGAAAAAGAAAGTTTTGGAGTAGTCAGGGCTATTAAATTTTTTCGACATTACCTGCACGGTAGAAAGTTTAAAGTAGTGACCGATCACTCAGCCTTAAAATGGTTAATGAATTTTTCTGAAGAAAACAGCAGGCTGCTAAGATGGTCACTACATTTATCTGAAGTTGAATTTGAAGTGCAACATCGACCCGGGAAATTTCATGCGAACAGTGATGCACAATCTCGGAGTCCCATGTTATTCTGCTCTGACAGTAATCAGGAAGACGAAGCTGATAATCAATTATGTTTTCCCCTGGTTGAAAAGTAAGTTGTGTAACGATACTTAGTGTGTGAGAGTCCTCCAGCAAGCAGTCAAGATTCCTGGGACATGGAGAAGAATATGCGTAATTTGCAACAATGCGATCCTGAATTATGAACAATTATTGATATTTGCAGAATGTCATCAAGGATGGTGGTAAGGAAGAAAATGATCATAGGTATGAAGATTTTATAATTCTTAGCGGACTGCTGCACCATGTTTGGAATGAAAAGAGGTCTAATCGTAGAACCAAGGTTTATTACCGAATTGTAGTGCCTAAAATCGTACGTCCCGAGGTTATGGAATCTTTTCATGATGACCTACTTGGAGGTGGACACCTGAGATTTGACCTAACATTTGCAAAAGTTCGAGAAACGTTTTACTAGAAATCTATGTATAATGACATCCAAACTTGGTGTTATTAATGTCTATTTTGTGCTACCAAAAAGGGCCCGGGGAAGAAAGTTAAAGTACCACTCCATTCGATACCTGTTAACGTCAAAACCTTTTGATATTTTGGCAGTGAATTGTGTGGGTCCCCTAAAGCCAACAGAACAAGGAAATAAACACATAGTTGTGTTCAACGAGTACGTAACCAAATGGGCAGACGCTCTCGCAGTTCGAGATATAACAAGTGAGACTATAGCTAGACTAGTGGTTGAGGAGACTATGTGTCGGTATGGGGCTCCATCCAAATTATTATCTGACCGTGGTTCTAACTTTATGAGTGAACTAATCCAATGGATATGCCATTTTACCGACACTAGGAAACTAAATACTTCTCCCTATAGAACTTCTACAGATGGTCAGTGTGAGCGGTTAAACAAAATCGTGATTACAATGCTTTCTTATAACGTTATTACCACACACACAGATTGAGACCAGTATTTGAATTTCGTAGTATTTGCTTACCGTACCGCTACACATGAGTCCACTAAGGAGAAACCATTCTTTCTACTTTATGGCCGTGATCCCCGCTTTGGCATTGAGATAGGGCTAGGATCCTACAAACTACAGCAAATCGACACGCTGGAAGGATATCGAGGAACCTCGTATCTGGTTTTGAATTGGCTCAAAAACAAGCTGCCGAAAATATATCCCGGGCTCAGCTTAAACAACAAGAATACTACAACAAAACCGCAACCGATCATAAGCTTCAGTTGGGTCAACGAGTATGCTATTACTGCCCTGCCGTAAAAAAGAGAAAAACTCCCGAATTGTGCCATCTCTGGTACGTGCCCTACCGTGTCACTGAATTCACCAGCGACTTAAATGTTCGCATAAGGCCGTGTAAAGGGGTTAAATCTGATAAAGTTGTTCATATAAATTATTGTAAACCCTGCTTCGGTGATGAAAAACCTACCCATACTTTAGGGTACGGAAATGACCCAGATAAGCGTTTTAATACGAATTTCCGATAGGCTCGGGTGTTCGATCTGCCAGATGACCAACGCAAATTATTAATTATTCTAAAAGGGGCATAATATAGATATTTATTGTGATTCTATAATTTATTGCAAAAATATACTTCGCAAGCATATTTCGCATAGTCCGATATAAATCGATCCCAAAACAGGCCACTGAAAATCCCCTCCCTTTGTAAAACACGAGCCATTAATATATCTATATTAATATATGTGTTATATGTATTACATATAATATATACATATCTATAACTGATTATCAATACTTATAGTAAAAGCGCTCATATCAAACCATATATAAACATAAAATAAGAATGATGGTATGTTCAGTTCACTAGTTCGTAAATATTATGATTGAGTGAACAAGAAAGAAACAAGAATTGTCGAACGTATATAAATGTAACAGGGCCGCTTCGGCCCTGTCACGAGCGTTCCAGGACTTTCGTACTCAAAATCGTACCGGGAAGCGTTGGCACATGGCTGTTTGTATAAAAATCTCGCTTGCATCAGCTAACTGTTTTGTATAATGTTGTGTACCGTTTATATAAAAAATGTCATATACCGTTTATAAAAAATGTCATAAACCGTTTACATAAAAATGTCATATACCGTTTATAAAAAATGTCATAAACCGTTTACATAAAAATGTCATATACCGTTTATATAAAAATGTCATAAACCGTTTACATAAAAATGTCATATACCGTTTATATAAAAATGTCATAAACCGTTTACATAGAAATGTCATATACCGTTTATATAAAAATGTCATATACCGTTTGCATAAAAATGTCATATACCGTTTGCATAAAAATGTCATATACCGTTTATATAAAAATGTCATAAACCGTTTGCATAAAAATGTCATATACCGTTTGTATAAAAATGTCATATACCGTTTTGTATGAAAACGTTGCGTACCGTTTTGTATAGCAATTTCGTAATCTATATAGTATGTCGTATCCCGTGTTGTAATTGCCGAATCTGATCATCGGGACGAGTGTTGGGTAAGGCACGCCGGACGATATAAAGAACTCAGGTCGATCCAGCTGACTTAGGACATTGGACACTACCCTCCACACGGATAGAAAGTAAGCATTACGCTGAAAACCACGACCCGCCGCCGCTACGTGTTAAGACTGTGACGGTTACGACCGTCCGGGAATAGGAGGCCCCGGGTTGGACGTTCAAGAAAACACGTTTGTTAAGAATGAAATCAAAAATATTGAATTTACTCGGTTTTGGCAATGTACTGAGTAATGGTCACGGAAAACAACAAGTCGAAATAAGCGGAAAATCGCACTTTTGGTAGCCGTTGCCAGTGTAAGGTACGACGGGTACCGGGCTAATTCGAAGGCCCGTCACCGTCTACGGTACCCTGATCCGGGAAATAACCGGAGCAGGCTGGTATAACACTTTGGGAATCTCGGCCGGACATCCAGACACGCCTCGGACAACGCCAGAACTTCGCTTGTAACTTGTAGAGACAATCGCTACTTACGCTAGGTGGGATTGTCAACGCGGAACCCGGATTGTTACCTTCCATATATTCAAGACATAACATATATAAAGTATGCAAATGTACTTACGTGCGTGTGTGTTTGTACAACCATTTTTTGGTAAATCCGCCCCGTTTCTGCAACCCATTGTAGTATCCAATTAATACGAACCCCAATTTTCGACATCCTCGCCGCCTTATCCCGTGTTTGAACTGGTGCATGCGACCACTCGTTTGGTCCACCGTGGCTAGTTGAATCCAACGACATGCGCCAGAGCTTCGTCCGAGTCCTTGCTGACTCGCGGTAGCCACGCAACGGTGCCTAGAAAGCTGTTGTCAGCCGCTGACGGGCACCGATAAATCGAGATTTCCCGCTCAACTCAAAACTGGGCGAACCGCCTCTCATTGGATTCGTCTCGATGAGACGTCTCCAAAAATACCCGGCGGGTCTCGGTCCGCCGCCCCGTTAACCCTGGACAACCAATAAAACGCCCCTACCGTCGCCACGACTCTCTCTAATCGCCGTAATTTTAGTACCGTTTTTACTTCTGCCGCCCCAGTAGCAATATCACCCCTCGTGCGAATCGCCGTTGGACGGTGAGTCCAACGATACCCGGCGGGCGTCGCTCCGCCCATCTGTTAGCGCAGGAGAGCCCGCTAAAGCTCCCCATACTAATATACATCGGAGCCCATATGTGGGTCCCGACCCGTTACTACGTCCACCTCCTTGTGTTTGGTATCAATCGACCCCATTTTCCGGCCTGGGACCGAATCTGGCCCCAGCCCCTCGAAAATCCTCCAGAATTCCCCTTGTCCCGCTTCCCTTCCCACGCCCACCTCGTGTCCTCGATGCCCTTTCGCTTTTTGTCCTCGTTCTCTCTCTAACCGACGTTTCTGGTCGGTTTTTTCTTCTTTGTTGCTTTGTTGTTGTTGTGTTTGGTGTGTTGTGAGTTTGTGTTTATTCTGAGCGACCTTTTTGTCGCTCAGGACGCCAGCATGTCTAGTATGCACTGTGTGTAGTGTACGTGTATATGTATATGTATATATAACTATGTATTTAAGGACACCGAAAAAACGGACGGACGAGGACATCGTACATTAAAATTTGTTAATTTTCAGAGTTTTGCGGACGGACAAAATTCGAACGACTAGAACGAACGGGAGGGCGACTTTAGGGCCCTCCTGCGGACCCTAGGGGCCCTGGAGCAGGGTCCATGAACAGTTAGGAGTACGTTAAGGTTTTCCCCGTCTCTGACCCCGAGACGGACGTTTTCCCGTCGCCGGTTCCCCCCGGCGGGACTTCGAAACATAGGCTTTGGCAGGAAAAGTATAAATTAGCTCGATTCTTTTCGATGTTTTTGGATGTCCTCGCGTACGAGGGTCATCTGCTAAATTCAATTTAGCTTAATTAGGAGGGCGGCAAGTCGAGGACAACAAAGGCCGAGTTAATGTTTGCCGACTCGGGATGGGCTGGTAAGAACAAACAGTCAAATTCTGAGCAGATTGTCACGCTAATTGGGGCTGAAGAAGGAAATTGCGTTACCCGAAAGTATTTGTATTAGTTTAAGTTAAGCTGGGACCGGAAACAGTTCAAATCTTGTTAGTTTAGGATCTGATTTCGCTGGACATCCGGCGATAAGGACGGGAAATAGGGACTTCAAAATTTGCTTTTCTTGGGAAAATTTGGACAAAAATCACAGATGGTCAACTTCCGAGTACTCGGAAGATTCAAACTTAAAGTCGGCAAATTTAATTGAAGCCGACTCTCTTTAAGGACATCGACGGTTACGGTAGCCGTCAAGATTTAAATTTCCGGAAGTGTCCCCAATTGGACACTGGACAAAAAAACCCAAAAAAGTGGGCGTCAAGAAATCGCCAACGATTGGACGGCGACAAAATCGCCGTCCTAAACTACAGCCAAAATTTTCGAGCTTGGGGATGTCGCTCAAGAAACTCGAATCAGTTCGACTTCGGCAGCGCGGAGTTCGGTCGACTCTACTGACAGGCTCCGACGCTTGACTTTTACCGTATAGTTTTACTTCGATTTATGCTTTCTCGTGCTTTTCGTTTTCTTCGTTTGGAATGGGCTTCGACGGTTGGATGTCCCGCGCAGACATTTTCCGTCTCGCGGAAGGGGACTAGCAATAGCTATCCAGGATCAAATATAGTAAGTCAAGAGGAGAACCGACTGTATGGGGGTTTACTTTCCCCAGATGTAACAGTGACAGGTCATTCATAGGCAGTTAGTTAGGTTCATTGAAAAACCTCCACGCATCGAGTCCCGTTTTGGGCATCTTGAGCGATCGCACGGGATTGCTGTAGAGCATAGGACAAATAGCCGAAGTCCGTCTGATTCCCCGTGGTCTTAGGTAAGGCACAACAAAATGGACGCTTCTCGTCCAGGCTTTACATGGTTTGCTGCTTTTGAGTTAGGGTTATCGAGTATTCCTGAGTCGACCATGGCAAAACTTTTGAACGTGCATTCCATTGACAACGGGACTTACTCAATTGCTTGTTTTGGTTTACAAATTTACAGTTTAGGTGATCGTTCCATGCTCATGCCGTGTTTGAGCTTGGACAGAAACGCAGATTAGGGACGGAGGACTAGTCTCCGTTGTGCTTTAGGAAGCCCTCAAAATTTTCTTTTACTTTAATGAGCTAAGAAAATTCGGGAACCTAAAAGATTAAACAAATTCTAGGCACATCAATTTGAGCCTAAGGTGTTTGCTGCTTTCTCGGAATGTTGTCTCGGGGTCATCTTCACTCAATTGTCTGAATCTGATTTTAGTGTACGTAGGCAACATAATCGGTAGGCATCTCGTTTGTACACTCACCTCATTAGGACGACTGACCGGAGGAACGGTAGGTGACCACCCTATGATCTCTATGATCACAAAATTTGGCTAAGGGAACAAGACCCCCAGCCGACCGAAATTCCGACGACCCCGTTCGGTGCCGCGAACGCATCGTTTAGTGGTGATGCACCAGTCCCGACTCCCAATAACAATGTGGCTAAAACAATTAAATTTACGGGTGTTCACCATTGCACTACGCAATGGTCTTCTCTCGAGACCCTTGTCCAGAACAAATAGCATTAAGGCATACCCCTGCGTCATCACAAGATATCGTCTTTGCCGTCCCCGCCTGCAAACAAAATTTTAGGATTTTCAAAAAAGTAAAGAAAACTTACCTCCTCGCCCAGGCCGTTTTGGCCCCAAACCGGGCGAGTCCAAAACCCCTTTTTTCTTTTGGAGCGAGTTGATCGCTGAGTTTAGCTTTTCTTTGACTTTACCTCGGTTTTCCCGTTAGGCTGTGTACTGTATATGCGCAGAGTCAGTTCTTTTCACAGTTTTAGCACTTGCCAGTTACTTTTCCCGTACTATGAGTTGATCCTGCACGGAGAATTTAAGTCCGCTGCAGTTTCACATGTCTTAACCAGTCGACCATAGGAACACATCGAGTTTTATTATTATGTCGATGATAACTCAACTGCACTACAGTGCAGTTGAGACACTGCAACATTGCAGTGTAAAAAGGAAAAAGGTATCATTAGAGAGAGGCAAAAGACAAACGACCGAGGAACAAAACCAAAGACGCAAAGGCGTCCAGGGCCGACCGCCCCTGGCCCGATTAGTGCGAACGACCCCAATAGGTATTAAATAAGGCCACATTACTCTACAGCTAGGCGCGTTCCACCCGAAGGACTCGCCTCTCCGTTCAAAACCCAACCCCGAGTTCAACTAGGAATCAATCGACTGGATGACATCTTCGTCAGCCGCTCATGAGGACGCGCCATGTCGTGTAGCACCATGACCGTATCCCGTCGGCATACACCTAAGGAACGACTCCAGTTTTCCCCTACGTTTGCTTCCAGAGCTCACCTTTCGGTCAGTCGTACTACTAGGTAGGTAAGGATGTCGAAGGCTATAGAGTGAATCTAGGCCTATGCACCAATGTGAGTCTCTCTTGAGGACAAATTCTCAGGCATCCCTTGTCATCAATTAGCGTCGGTGTCGCCTTACGTAGCGCATAAATGCAGCCGAGCTCGCGTAGTCAGTTCGTATCACCGTTTCTCCTCCGCCCGCTTGAGTATTCGTCGCCCAGAGTTACCTGCAATAAGGAGCAATTTCTGAAGCACACTAGGGCCTTGCTCAGCGTACTGCAATAGCCGACTGGCTTACTAATATTGAGTCGAAGCAGGGATAACCGTCCCTATTCCACGCACGCGCATGGATCCACATGCTCCGCCCTTTTGCCCGTTTTTAACGTCTTGCGCCCCATAGTGTACTGAACTGAAACGACTACCTCGAGCTGTTGTTAGGCCTTCCGGCACGTTCAGAAAACACTCGTCTCCGGATAAGAATTGATTACTACAATAAACTTTGCATTTTAATCATTGTGTTCAGACTTATTTCATTCCGAGACGCTAGGGACTTCTGCTTTCTCGATGGTTTGTCTACTCGGACGAGCAGGCACTACCCGTCATGGCTTGTGGGCGAGAATGTCACAAGCACTGGCGAGCAGGGCCTTCTGTCAGATCTACTCATGCTCTATTGAAATAACCCGACAACACGAATAAAATTTTATTAGTTCACGACCAAAATCCAAAATTTGTTAGGAACTCTCACTAGTTTGATAAGTCAAACCCCCTACTGGTCAAGGTACCAGTGCGCTCGCATAGAATTCATTGAAAAGCGCAGGCCACGCCATTGACAATCCGACATTAAACACTCAGGGCTCGTTGGAACCCTGTGGGGGCCACATAGGTCAATGCTCTAATACGGAGCACACCGCGATCTTAACTAGGTCAATCGACTTGAGCTCCAAATTTCTAGGGACGTTTCCATGTTTTATGCTAACACTTATCACATTAAAATAGAACTAAACAACTTCCGATGAGTCTAAGATAGGGAATAGCGGCTAGGCTCCATGACCTGCGAGCAGGTGTCGGTGCTAGCCTCCCTGGGGGACCTCAGAAATCATACCCGATACTAGACACGTGCGCAACCTTTCGGGCGAGGTCCGAACACACCCCGTGAAGCGCGCCTGCGGCCTGCTAAGCTGCGTAGCTTCTTGGGTCTGACCAAGAATAGGTTCAAAATTTTATAATCACGGTCCACCCTTGAGGTTACGATAGCCGGGGTCGTATGGGCATGGTGTTAGGAAGTTGCGCCATGCAGCTGCGTCACCGGTTATTACATAAATATAAATCGCATGCATGGTTTTTTCTTCATCGCCTATAAATTATTACATAAACTTTTTAATACGGGTTCTGTGTATAATAAAACAACAATTGAGATTATAATATAAAAACGATTTTTAATTTCAAATGCATTGCGTATACAATAATATATCTCTACATGATTGCTAAATAAAATTGCGGTGGGTTGCCACACAAGCATATATTGTGTACAGAAAGAAATATGTATTTTACGATACTAAACTGTGCTCGGAAATTAAATATTATTAATTTTTTTATTATGTTTCATTCCAAAAAAATCATTCTGATTTGTGCATAGTGCTTTAGTAAAATTTTTATAAAACTAAAAAAAATTGGATTGTAGCATACTAAAGGTATAGCGTTCTACACTCACAGGCCAAGTATCTACGAAAACTAGCTGAAGCATTATACCAGAGAAGAGGAAAAGCAATATTATATATTTTTTAATTAAGCTCAAGTTGTGGCAGCCTTAGGATACAGAAGTTGCACATGAATAAAAATAATACAACAACAACAATAGTAGGAAGCTGAAAAAGTCAAAAAATATAAAATACACTGCAGATGGTTTTTGTGAACAACTTGCATAATGTATAATCTTACAATCAAAGTTATGCAGCTCTCACAGAAAAATGAGTGCAAAAACCGGGCAGTTTTGTCTCTTACAGTCGTCTGTAAGAGACAAAAATCTCTTAAGGCTGGATGTATAATATTTTAGTTTCATATAGACAGCTATAAGGCACTTTTGTCTCTTATAGTCAATTGTAAGATATTTTAATCTCTTACAGACAACTGTAAGATATTTTAGTCTCTTACAGCTGTCTATAAGAGATTTTTGTCTTTTACAGCTGGCCACAAAAGGCAAAGTCTTTAACGACAGGCCTTGTGAGATTAATGTATATTAAGGAATGTTATAACAGATTTTAGTTTGTAATGCATTGCTGTTAAAGACAAAAGTCTCTTAAAGCCAACCGTAAGAGACTTCAAAACCTTACGGATAGCTGTAAGAAATATTTGTCTCTTACACCTGGTTATAAGAGACAATAGTTTCTTGCAGTTAGCCAAAAGAAACATAAATCTGTTACTGCTAAGTAAAAGATGCTAAGTTTGTTATTGATGTCCCCTCTTGTTTGATAGTAGTGTCCCCCTCCAGTTTGATATTGTTATTGGTGTCCCCCTCTGGTTTGTTATTGGTGTCCTCCTCTAGTTTGTTATTGGTGCTCCCCCTCCAGTTACCTCAAGCAAATTTAATGTTTCCAACACGTAGGGCTCCTCAAATACTTTAAAGCATTGAAACAAGCAGAATCAACCGGTTAATAATAATTCTGTAAGCGCGCTGTCCACCATGTATCGTGAATTTTATGTTAGTATATATTGTAGATTGATAGTAAAACCAAGTTCCGGTTTCGGCTTATAGTTGCAGCTAAGGCTTGGGCTAATTTCGGTTCCAGTTCACTGACCTTAACATATTTTACATATACTATAAATATACATTTTTCCAGTACACATCAGTCTTATTTCTAACACATTTGATATATATGTTGAGAAAACAACTTATAATCAAGGCTAGGAATTATTTCTTACTAATTTTCAGCTCACATCGTTACAACATGCGGCAAATTCTTTGTGAACATGAACCAACGAAATTTCAAGCTCGCAAATTTTATTGAACTCTACAATTTCAACTGAGAGTAACAAACATTTCGGCCCATGTCAACTTTAAGGGCCGAAGTATAATCCATGCCATGCCGTTCTCGATATACTAAGCCTAAGCTTTAGTCTTGGCCCAAGCTAAGGTCCCTATATGAGGCAAGTACTAAGCCTAAGTCAGGGGGCTGCCGCACCCCCCAAAAACCCCCGGCTAAAACTGTGTTACATATGACGTCGTATGTAACAGAGTTTACGTACGACATGCCGCATGTAACTGCGTCTAACTGTTAAAATTTCGTTTCTGAAACTTATATTCGTTGTCTTACGATGACATTGAGCGCTATAAACTTAAAATTTATATGATATTACTAAGGTTACGTGGGGCGGATGAATAAAACAATCCAACAAAGATGTTTGCCAAAAACATCCGAATTCATTATAAGATGTGTTTTGTGGTTTATTGGTTCTCTCAAGTATAGTGCGCGGCACTGGATAGCCGTCGGTCGGCCGTTAAACGCCAGCCGTCGGCTAAGCTCACCAATTGCGGCGCAACTGACATCTGTCGGTCGCAAACAGCCACAAAAGTCGTTCATCAGTAGTTACGGGTCGTCGCTCTGTCGGTTGTGGTCCATACGTTTACTGCTGCAGAGCAAGTGTTTTACACTAGGTTCCAGGAACCTTTCAATGTATGTACGCAATTATGCATTTCCTAATATGGGTAAATAAAATGCAAAGATTTTGCAAGGAGTACTAGATTGCCGTATATATGTTTACTATTAAATTAAGGTGCTTCAGTATTTAATAACTACCTCACAGCCAGTGGTCTCCATCGATACAGTACAGACTGGTACAGTCTGCCTAGGCGTAGGCAGCCAAGGTGCCAGACTTCCATTTTAGTGGGAGCAAGCCAAGGGGGAAAAGCAAAATTCAGGGGGTGCAAATTTTATGTAGTTATAATTTGGTCAATTACAAGAGATGTACACAGCCTTCGCATCAGCCAACGATCAAAGAAAATACCGAAGTAAGACGATCTGTAGGCAGACAAAGGACATTTTAATCAATTTTCGAAGTGATAGCTGTTATGTACAAATGAAAAGCCAAGTCACAATTTAAGAATCTGGGATTAATATTTTTATACTGTTTTCTCAGTGAGCGAGGACACAATCTCGGGGGAGGTACGACGTCCCTCCCCCGGCTACGTTTCCTGCCGTAAGATTTGACACGTTGTATTGTCTGCCATGCAAAACTTTCTTACGCAAATTATTCAAATTTTACAACAAATACTGAATAAGCACTCAAGAACATTAACTTCGTATCGTAATAAGATAACCTGCTTGGCATTTAGCAGTCCACTACCCATCAACCAGCCGTTGAGCCCAAAATTTTACCGGCTGGCTTACTGTCAGCCCTTTGCTAGAGGTCAAATACCGCCATTGCCCAAAGTTTCTAAAGAATCAAACTGCTAGTTGTCTACCATCGACGCATCAATGCGCCAAAAACACATATTTCGAGTAAAATTGTTCTCTCGGCTGTATATTGCAATAATTTCAGATATAACTAATCTAATGTTTGGTCGACTAGAGTCCCTTATAAAAGTGTAAATGGTAGTTATTACGAGTTTCCACAACACTAAGTGTAACACGATGATGTCGACTAAGACATAATTTATTACCACCACTTGTTTATTTAACCCGCGAACGTTGAGGTACATCAATACGACGATAGCAATTATCTAAATTTATGGCAATACCGGGAATATGACAGTGTTGATGAAATGACACAGTGTCTATTGCTCAGTTACAGGTAGGACCTGACGTGGGTCACCTGGAAGTGACCCATGTTTACTGGGGGATTCAGAAATTTTACACAAGGGGTTCGAACCTCAACCCATCCTTGATCAACAAATTTTTGTGATATTTTATATATTTTTCCAAATTTTTAGTGACCCGACTTAGGTCTGACCCCTCTCTGGATCCGCTAATGCTCCGGACATATGATGATGTGGACAGAGTATATAAGTCTTAGACCCCGATAATCCTCAGGAAAACGGCAGCAAACCAGTGACCCACGTGAAGGTTCAGCGTTTGTGCACCCGTAAATCTGATGCCCCGTCATGAGGCCGTTCAAAATCTTTCAGTTTTGAGTATATTATGGTCGCATTATGGTATTGTAAGGATAAAACAATTTTTCATAGCTACATGTCAAGTTGGAAATTCGTATTTTAATAAATGTATAGATGTTCTAACACACGACGAATGCCTTAACATTACTTGTTGAACGACTGAGTCGTATCACAAGCAAGATTATATAAATGTAGCGTGTCAACTAGCGCATGAGAATATATATCTTAAATTTAACAATGTATCCAACACAACAAAAATGTAATCACTTCATGACATGTGACACCTAAACCAGAAAGTTGGCAAAACCTTGCACAGTAAAATATAACTACTTACTTTACTCTAACCAGGATATGTACCATTCTTCTATGGTTTTCTAGAACTCTAAATAAATTTTATTGTCCAGCTATATAAAAAACACTTGTACCGTTGTGTCAAATTATATGGATTGACATAGAAAAGCCCGTAAATATTAATCTACTTTTGTAAAATTATTCGGTTCAATCGGGAAAATGTTAAAATCTATCATAATTTCCAGAAGTATGTATTGTCCATACATATCTAAAAATGATTTATATATGTACTGCAATCTAAAATATATATTGTATGAGACCAAGAACTTTTTAATCTTAAAATTTAGACACCACAAGAAAGTGTTATGAAAAGTTATGTTAATGTTATGGCATCTACTAGCGTAAAATATAGCAAATAGACCTGTTGGAAAATGCATAATGTACCATCTTGATTTGAGATTTTGTTTCGAAATAAAGGTTGAAAATATTTTCAATGTCGGAATTAGCTGAATGGTGCGTTTACCGTAAGCACGTATGAAATGAACGGTAGGATTTGATTTGAGGTGGCACTATATTGATTGTGCGTTAAACGAGTTTATTAGCTATTATGTTCCAGTTTTCTGAAGCATCACATATGCTCTGCTCTGTACTGGCTAGCTAGTAGCAGTGACGCTAATGCGGACATCACGTAATAGTGTCCCCACTGTTTGGAACTTACGTACACCAAACGGTATTACGCAGACCGTAGAGAACACGGTAGAGCTGATACCGTAGATATTTCTTGAAAAAATTTAAATGGTAGCTACCTGACTACTTTGGCAAGAAACAGAAGGTCCGCCAGACACAGTCTAAAAAATTTGCATTTGCCAAGTGTGTGGCTGGCACCTTCTATGTCTACTCGATTGTATGGAAAGACAGTACGTATCTATGCTGGCAGACTGACAGCTGGGCCACCCTTACCAATTAATAACGGTTTCTTAGCTTAACGTCGATTTGCTCATTTAAATAATTCCTATCTTCAATGGTGGGGCTGTTACATCTAGTTCCAGTTACACTATGTGGTCAATATATTGACGATGTCAGTGACGCCAATTGGTCAAAAAAAACTACGGTGCCGAGCACGCCCTAGCATGAAATAATGAATTAAAGACGAGGACATGATAACGTGAACGCAGTATAAGCGTGACGGTCCCAGCGAAGCATCTAGTTACACACCACGCTTTCTTTTAGCGGTGTATCCCTGATAAACCTAAGCCGATTGAACAATCTGCCAGCATAGTCATGACTTCAGTGCTTTTATTTATCGCTAGTCTAAAAAGGAAGTGTCATTTTTAGCTACATAAATTTCGGTAGCAAGAGGTTGTTGCTATAGATTATGTATTCCGAATTTTCAGAAGTTTTATACCTGTATAAAATACAATGGAAACCATACGGATTTAAGTCGAATTTTAGTTATTGAATTGGAATACACATGCTTATGATGTAGCATAAATCCGGCTTGATTACAGTTTGATCGCATTTTAGTTTACAATTTCCATAAAACAGCAGTACGAAAAATCTGCTTTAAAAGCCGTAGTCGAATACTAGGTAATTAATATGTTACATTACCGATAGTGTTCGCTGTCGGTGCTTAAAGCAATACACTAGAAATGAGAATTTATTCTCGCGGCTTGGCTTAGCTTCAAGAGGCGAACCGACCCTGCCATGATATTTGAAAAACCGAACCGAGCCAGACCCAAAATGTGTGTTTGTGAGAGTCGAGCCTACTGTTCCTGGAAAAGCTATGGTCAGCTCCTAAAAGCTTTTTTCTAAATCAACAACTATGATCATAACTGCTGAGGTATAGTTATAAGTTTCAAAAGTCAGCCAATAGCAAGAACCGGGTTACCTTGGATAGGCTCTTAATCCTATCATGCTCACTAGGTCCAAATGGACCTATCGTACATTGTGAGTGGTTGTGTTTACTGAGTATGTCGTATGATGTATTTTGCCGCGCGCGTTGTTATTCCTTCGTGTTGGGAAGAAGAGACCGAACAACAACAGCTAGATAGCTCAGTAGTTTGCGTATGCAACTTTCACACATACATCCCGGGTTCGATTCCTGGCGCTCGGTTGAAATTGGCTAACATTTCACGGCACAAAAATTAATATGGGTACGAAAGGGTCAAAAGTCCATAAGTATATATAGGTCGTTTCCATATTATGTTTTATATTGAAACGCAAACTGATATTATTACGAACCTAAGAGCTGAACTGTGCCTGGATTAAAATCGGAAGAGCCGGTGCGAGGGAGCCGGACATGGTTTCCGAAGAGCCGGATAGAGCTGAAAATCGGGCTCTTTCTCACCTCTACTGTACGTAGCTTGCATGCGCCTATATTATAATAACCCTATTGGAAACTATAATTTTAAGCTATCCAGGGGTCACTCGTGCAATTTTTCAGCCTATGGATGTAATTTTCGTGTAGTGATTCTGAAAATCAATAAATTTTATTGTTAAGATAAGTTATGAAACAACGTGGCTGTAGCTGTTTAACAATGAATAATTTTCTGCCAAAATCGAATTATGTTAACATTGATAAATTTCCTCCGATAATTACGATCTAAATTAATGTATGTATACGATGTATTAATGTATAAATTAATGTATGTATGTAAATGTATGTATTAATGTATGTATGTAAATTAATGTATTAATGTATAAATTATACAATATATGTTAATTATATTTACTGTTGGGCGGTAAAGTGGCGTGCCCAACTAATGTAAATCAATCAAAGCAGCGATATCACGGCGAAACGCGTAGTATCAAGTATGGATGAGTAACAAATTTGATTTGTATTAAAATATAATTGCGCAAAATGTCACACCGATTTATAAACAATAATAGGTAGTAAAATTCAATCAGTATTGTCTAAATTTGCCGCTGGCTATTATTTTATTTGCCGCTGCCTATTATTTTATCAAAACAATAATTCTTAATCACAAAATTACCTGTATCATTCTGCATTGAAATATCCATATTGTCAATCAATAGAAAACTTTGGCAGTGACAACCAATTTTAAGGTTTCGGATTAATGAAGCTTGAAGTTACTTCGTTTAGCGTAAGATTAAACCGGTTAAGCCACAATTTAAGCATGAGATAAATTGAATCTGCCAAATTACTCAATATTTTTCAAAGAAAACCCAATTTTAAGTTTCAATTATAGTCTTAACTTGGTTTTAGCTCAGACACACTCAAATGCACGGTTGCAGTCTTAAATTCCTATCTGCCTCGATGACACTACCCTTTAATTTCATCAAATCCAACTGGAGCGGGACGCAATATCAAGCTTTTTTAGGGGCACCAATATCAAATTGGAGGGAACATCAATTTCAAACATGACGGGGGCACCAATATCAAACTGGAGGAGGCACAATTAGCAAACTGCAGGGGGCACCAATATCAAGCTGGAGGAGGGCACCAATATCAAACTGGAGGGGACACCAGTATCAAACTGGAAGGGACACCAATAACAAACTGGAGGGGGACACTACTATCAAACTGGAGGAGAACACCAATAACCAAACTTAGCCTCTTTCACTTAGCCGTAACAGATTTTTGTCTCTTTCGGCTAGCTGCAAGAAACTATTGTCTCTTATAACCAGCTGTAAGAGACAAATGTCTCTTACAGCTATCCGTAAGGTTTTGAAGTCTCTTACGGTTGGCTTTAAGAGACTTTTGTCTTTAATAGCAATGCATTACAAACTAAAATTTGTTATATCTGTCCTTAAGATATTTTAATATCATATGGCCAGTCGTTAAAGACGTTTATCTTTTGTGGCCAGCTCTAAAAGACAAAAATCTCTTACAGACAGCTGGAAGAGAATAAAATATCTTGCAGTTGTCTGTAAGAGATTAGAATACCTTACAATTGACTATTAGAGACAATAATTGTGCCTTATAGCTATCTATATGAAACTAAAATATTATACAGCCAGCCTTAAAAGATTTTTGTCCTTTACGGACGGCCGTAAGAGACAAAACTGTCTGGTTTTTGCACGCATTTTTCTGTGAAAGCTGCATTATACATGACCCAATTTTTTGGTGTATGACATAACTTCCATAAATTCGGTATACTGCACCGGGTGGGAAGGGGCGGTTAAAACCCTAAACCTCCTATGCCCACTTCCTAACCCATATTTAACCCTAGTGCTCGGTATATATCGCGTATTTGTTTTCTCAAGCATGAAAATTTACTGCTGTATCTTATTTTTAGATTTGGTATAAGAATAAACTGCACGTAGTATTAAGAATATATACCGCCTTAAGTCATTCAAAGTTTTTAATAAATATGTTTAATATTTGCTTGTATACTTTAAATTTTCGACTATTTGGCCTGTTTGTATCATTGTTGTAAATTATCAAATAACATTTTCTGTTTCAGAGGGAAAGTTCTCAAATACGACAAATTTGAAAAATTGCAAAAAAATAAAAATAAAACAATTATTTGTAACCAGTTAAATACAGTAATGAATTCGTTTTATTCATAAATAAATGGTTTAAATTTAATTTCGTTATATTTAATAGGTTTCAAACAAAATGCAACGAATGATTTGTCATGGATTATATTTAAAATTAATCAAATTAGTGAAGTTTCTAAAAAACCGCATAAAAATTGTGGTAGATTATATAGTTGTTTTGCCAGTTACGTATACAATATGTGCGTCTTAGCGTTCGTGTGTATCCTGAAAAAATATGTAATTATAATACATAGACTACAAGATATTTCAATATAAAAAGAATGACCTAAAAGCTTGGAAGCAATTGTACAGATTTATAGCAAATCACTGGCAAAATCTATATCTTGGATAAATCCTATTGGGATGCTCACATAAAAAACCAATTATTTCAATTTCTGAGTAATTTAAATTTAACTTTTTTCTTTCAGAAAATCTATCCAAACCCTTAACCACTCCCACATCTCGTACCATTAACTATCTAAATATTTGTTAAAAAGGTATACTATTGATTTTCATTAAATTTATACATAGATTGGACACATTTTCCTCCATAAAGTTCTGTAAAATTAGTACAACTTAAAGTTCCAGGATTAGGTTGCCTATAAACCATTAAAAGAGGCCACATTACAAGTTTTTATTATCACATACGGGGAGGTTTAAGTAGCGTAACATAATATAGTAATCTTATTTTTGATTCCGGTAGACCGTATTTTGCTAAAATAAAGTTATAGGAATTGCGTCATTTACATAAATATTTGGCATCGAATAAGTATAATCAACACATCCCGAAACCAAAAATATTAACGGCACGCAAAATTGTGGACTCCATCGGCCCAATTGTAAAGCAGTTGAACTGTTGAACCGTTAAATACATTTATGCATTTATAATTTATATGTATATCAGTGTGGGTGTGTAAATACGCTACATGTGGCCCGACTTGAATTTCCAGCGGCAGAAAACCAATGTAATTTATCTTAGGGATGGATATGTGTGTAGTATAAGTGTCGATATATAGGTTCCAGGTTGCGTGTTATAAATTATGATAAAAACTTGCTTATTTTGTATAAAAAATTCAATGAAATAATTCAATGTTTTTGGTATCTTTGTATATGTGTTTATATTTTTGTGTGTATTTCATGAGTGTATGCTGTGGAATTATTTTGGAAAGCGGATCATGTGAAATTACGCAGTACTTGCACATCATCGCCGGTCAGAAAATATGCCAGTTTTACTCTACGAGGAATGGCATAATCTGCGCTATCAAATTGACCCAACCTTTGAGCGACGAACATTTCAGTGGTTTTCAAAACGAAAGCCCACCGTCATATAGGTCGAGTAACTTCCCCAACATGTTGCGTGATGCTTCCAGTATCGTCAAAAAATATATTTTATCAATCAACTGCTGACATAATATCTGGGGACGTGTATATGTGTGATGGTTGCATGTAATATGAACATTCGAAATTTGAGGACAAATTTTTTAGTGCCGGAGGGGGTAATGTAACGATTTATTGGCCTGGTAAACAAATTTTCTCATATGATTCTGGGGGACGTATCAAGTCGCGAACCCCAAACACGACGGGCCGAAGCTCTTAACTTCGCTTCACATGAGAGAATTTGTTTTTCACTGTCTCGATATTGCCTTATGCCATGACAATAACTGCTATACGTGATGAACTACCGTGGGAACCATTCCAGTGGGAAAACGTAGGTCTTGCGTAATCTGTTTATCTTGTGTGTAATATGTATGTGATGTGTATTTTGTTCACTTCATGCATACATTTCGTGTGTTAACGCCTGTATAATTCATGTATGAGTTTTCACATGTTTGAAGTTGTTTGTTGTGTTTATTACGTGTGGATCATATATAATACGTGTAATTCAATATATGTGATGAAAATGTGTGTAATGTGTTGTCTTGTTCATTATGTGTAAATTGTGTGTAATATGCGTAATTGCTTGAAATTGCAATAGTTTTGAGATCAAATTTTCCCATCACAGTAAAATAAAACTTTTTAAGAAGTTGAGAGATCCTATTAAAGTGGACAGGGGGATGGTTTGGGCATAGGCGGATTTTGACGCCAAATGCTATAGGGCATGCTCCAGATTATTCACACCAAATTTGGCTTCAATTGGCCAACGCGTTAAGAAGTTACGCACCTCATCCCCTCGGTCATTTCTGCCAATAAGATTTTCATAAATTCTTGAAATTATTAAGTTTAAGAGAGTTTAAAATAATATAAAACTTTAAAATTTGTGTGCCAGGGCTATAGTTTAGCTACCTATCGGATTTGAGTGTAACCACTGGGTGCTTTAACTATTACACTTACATTAGCGGAAATGTAAGTGTGTTTCTGCTGGATTTTCACAAAAATTGTTATTAGTTAGGGATTCCGAGAAATTCATAAAAAGGGTCTCTCTAACGCCAAAATTAATACTTATGTTAGACAGCGAGCTTTACAATTCCAAGAATTCATGACCCGGTTGGCAGCCGTTATATTAAATTCTAGCTGGTTAGAGAGATTTTAGATCCAGGTTTTAATCTGCTTCCAAGAATTAGGGCGTCAAAAGTTTATTTAGAGGCTTGCACCGTGAGCTTAAGGCTTCAGTTCATAGTCACAATTGACGTGAATTATTGACGTTACGTGGATTGATGGCTCAATCCGAGTGCTATATCATGGGCTTGTATTGATATAAGAAACTGATTTCATTTGTATGCATATATGTTGGTGTGTAATTGGTTATTGGTCTAATAAACTACTGGGGTGCATTGGAACCAAACTCTCATATGTTAAAATTTCGAACATATTTAAGAGTTGTCCCCACAGCTACATTGCATTGAATGAAATCTTGAGTACAATTAATATATTGAAAATATTGGAATGCGTTGGACTTTACTAAAATTGTGCATATCTGAAACAACTCTAGCAGACAATACTAGTTAGGACTCACGCGGGCTACAGTGCAGTCCAACGTAGAAAATTCAAATTTTGGCAACTGTCCAGCCCGGACAGTTAAAATTTTGGCAGCCGCTCCAATGCGGTAAATTTAAATTTTGGCAGTTCCGCAGCGCGGCAAATTCAATTTTGGCAGCAGTCCAACGCGGTTAATTTCGATGTTAGTAACTATCCAGCGCGGGAGATTCCAATTGTAGCAAAATACAAAACAGAGAATTTAGAGGCTGTCCAGCGGGGAAATTCAAATTTTAGTAGCAGTCCAACGTAAAAAGATTCAAATTTTGGCAGCCGTCCATCGTCGAAAATTTAAACGTTTGCAACTGTCCAGCCCAGACAGTTCAAATTTTGACAGCCGCTCCAACGCGGTAAATTAAAACTTGACAGTTCTACAGCGCGGCAAATTCAATTTTGCAAGCTGTCAAACGCGGTTAATTTCTATTTTGGTAGCTATCCAGCGCGGGAAATTCAAATTTCAGCGTAATGCAAAACACACAATTTGGCGGCTGTCCAGTGGCGGAAATTCAAATTTTGGTAGCTGTACAACACGGGAAATTCAAATTTTGGGAGCTGCCCAACCTGAAAATAGAAAATCTATTAGAAGCTAAAGCTTAACATTAAAACTAATCCAGCGTTATGTATCATTTATGCATCATTTACAGAGAAGTGTGTGCACGAATTGCACGATGTAAGCTATTGCGGCGACCATGTTGTAAGAAAGTAATATTGTCATGGCATTATGTTATTACAAACATAGCGCAATCAACGGCACAAGCTAAAATATTGCTGCTACAAATACATTGGTTTCTGTTGCACCCTCAATAGCTGAAGCAAAATTATTGCCGCTACAATAATATTGACTTGTGTTGCGAAACCGTAGCACGGTCGAGTAACTGCTATGTCAAAAGCAGCAAGTTGGTATTGTAGCAAAAATATAAATACCGCTGAGCTGGATAATGGTGCCCCCCTAGTTTGATTTTGGCGCCCCCTCCAGTTTGATATTGGTGACTCCCTCCAGTTTGTTATTGTTGCTCTCTCCAGTCTAATATGGCCGCCCCCTCCATTTTGATATTAGTGCGCCTCCAGTTTTATTGAATTCGAGTGGAACTAGAATTTTCAATTTTGGCTCTGGAGGCGGAGTTGAGGAGATCCTGTCTGTGTGTCTGTGTGTGTCGCACCTGGATCTCGATAACGGTTGGGCGCATTTTGATGCTAGATAGCTCATTCGAACCGCAATGGTCGATTTAGGCGTAGTGACGGAGCCCAATTTTTGAATTTTCCCATGGGAAATGTTATGGGGCAAACTGACGTTATTTTGGTCCATTTTTCGGCCACCCCCTCCAGTTTTTGCGAATTTTCTCAATAAATAAACGAGGTATCCGCAAACTGTTAGAGGTATTCCATGTAGCTTTACCAAGGCTTTCCAATGATATATAACAAGTTTTCAACTACTGCCCAATCTGGAGTCTATAAGCTTACAGTTGGCGCCAAATTTCATATTTGGTGAAAAGTCTTGGGAAATGCACCTAAATGTGTGTTTTTGTTGCTTTTAAGTGTCTTATATTGGGTTTTCTGGGCAGATAAACTCATTGCAAGTGTCAAAAATATTGTTAGGCAAATATTTTTTACACTTCTGGTTCATCTTGGCATAAAAATGACGTTTTCGAAATTTTTGGTGAGAAGTCGTGGGAAAAGCACCTGAATGTGTGTTTATTGTTGGTTTTAGTGTCGGATAGGGGGTTTTCTGGGCCAACAAGCTCATTGCGAGTGTCAAAAATATTGTGTGGCAAATATTTTTCACACTTCTGCTTCGGGGGATTGTTCTCACCACTCGAATTCTGGATCGCAAGCCAGCTTCACTAGTACCATTTTGATTTTGGTGTCTCCTCCAGTTTGATATTGGAGCCCTCTCCATTTTTATATTAGCGCCCCCTAGTGTGATATTGGTGCACTCGTCCAGTTTGATATTGGTGCCCCTCTAATTTGATAATGGTCCCCCTCCAATATCAGACTGGAGGGACACCAGTATCAAATGGTATTGGGACACCATTGTCAAACTGGAGGGAGGCACCACTATCGAACCGGAGGAGACACAAATATCACACTGGATGGAACATTAATAGAGACTACGGACTGTAAAACGTTACTTTCAGTAACTAATACCATGTTCTCAAACTTTTTCAATTCAGTTTTACGTTGATTTGAAATGGTTCTGAACTAATTTTTCTTTGTATTCTAAATTAGCGAGAAAAATTTTCGGTAAGGTTTTAGTTTTAAGCTACGGATTTTCTTACTGAAAACGAGTATAAACATATTATGTACTCAAAAGTTTGCTTAAACAGTAACGGGTTATATTACAACTGTGACTTATAATACTGGTTTTATGCTTTATAACTTTAAAGATTTATACTACGTATAATATTGTAGCGAGCGAGGAGCGAATAATTATAAAACTTTTCAATGTTTCTCGATGACCTTGTGTAATGGTTAGCACTCGGAACCTAGGACTTCACTTACTACACAAATAATAAGCACCTAACTTAATATCACTAAAATAAATAGTAGTACGGCAATAAGGTAATGAATTATTTGAATTGACAAGGTGGATCTGAAGATCCAAATAATAAATTAATATTAGTACTGCAGCAAACTTTATGAACCACAAGGTGGATCCTCTGATCCGGCCTAAGCTTTGACTTAAGCTTAGCCCAACCTAGTCAATAAAATTTATCGGAGCACCCCGGTGCTCTCAATAGAAAATTTTTGGAGCAGCCCTCTGCTCTCAAGAAGAAATTTTTCCGGAGCAGCCCTCTGCTCTCGATAACCAAAGAAAATGTGGAGCACCCCGTGTGCTCTCAAAGACCCACTAGTATATGGAGCATCCCTGTGCTCTCAATATAAAATTTTTCGGAGCAGCCCGTCTGCTCTCAATAGACCCCAAATTTTTCTTAAACTCGGAATCAGCGCTAAGTCTTAGCTTTATGTAACTACTGCCTAGCTAGTACAGTGTTAGATAACAAGGTACCGTGTGGCTTGTACGCTAAGAAATAAATTAGACAATAAACGACACTTACTCTGAGATCTCCGATCGCGACTGACTCTGCAAACTAACTGCTGCAGCTAACTCTGCAGTCGATGGCAGCAACTGCCTCTGTGAACTAAGGCTGCAACTGCCTCGCTAATCGATGGAAATCTTAGCTTATATACACCATAAATCTGGGATAGCTAGGACTAGAGGAACTCTAAAAATTCTGAGAATTCCTGTGAAATGATGCAAAGCTTCTAAAAATAAATAGAAGCTTACCACGAGCTAATAATAAAATTGCTTGATATTTAATAACCTGCATGTATTACTGTGATATTGTAGAAGATTTTTTCAAAATTATATTACGTATAAAGTGACAGCAGCTTGCAGAATTTAGTTTGTTTTTATTTAATTATTAAAGCTGTTTCACAAAATAGCTACATTTCGCTACAAAGTGCGCTAGCAGGTGACATTTTAAACGTAAAATAAATCTTAAAAAATAATTTTTATTACATGTATTACAAGCCTACTGAAGGCACCTTGTTATTAAAACCAAAAAAACCGCAACAATGTGCACATGTTAGAGTGCAAGTCATGGAACTTGTATAAAGCAAATAATATGGGTCGCCAAGTGCCACAAGAAAAGAAGATATAATAAGTGCCGCTTTGGCAAGCTAATATTGCAGTGCACTTAATATAGAAGTGAGTCAGGTACTTTGTTATACTACTCCCAACTTTTATGGCGAAGCCCTGCGAGCCAATATCAATAATTCAAAACTCGAAAATAACATTTATTGCAGTAATGACATAACATTTCAGTTCTAGGTAATCATTATAGTTACTCAATATAATGTTCGCAATATGTCGACATGGGGTTATTAAGGCAAACATAAACAATGTTGGTTAGATGTATTAAGACAATTCAAATTTTATATAAATTTATTAATTATTTATTAATTTACTAGTTAAATTTTGAATATCCAAGTAACAGCCTAGATTGGCTAGCATTGCATCACTTCACTAGAATTGAGTTTGCATGAATTGAATTAATGCGGGATGTACAAATTTTCTAGTGTTTATGATTTGTTTAAATCCAAAATTACACGAAAGCACAACACGAAACAGGAGAATATTTGAAGAACTCAAGGTGCTTTTGCAAGCTGTATACGATATTTTTGAAATATGGGGCTACGAATTGTAACTGAAGTCATACATATTCAAAAACTTTACCAGATAATTTAGAAATGATACTGCAATCACAATTTATGGTCCGCTGGATAATATTTCAGCAGCCTTAGCCTGAATTCTCTCTCAAGGTTTTCGTTTGGCTAAAAAATACATCTCCTTTTCCCCTGAAACCGTCAGCACTGGAAAGTGTGACAGTTTCAGATCTAGGGGAATCGTAACAACAGATTCTAACTGACTGCGTTCGTCCCAACCTGTCCCATCTGGCGTGGGATCCCGTCTATGAGCAAGTCATGTTTCTGGTAATTAATACTTACAGTACCTAGTTGTTGTAATACGTCTACGCCTATGATCACAGAATGTAAGCAATCATCCGAGACAAAGACATGGAAATTAAAAATTCGATTACCGATTCCCAGAGCAACTTTAATTTCTCCTTTCATCGGCAAATTGGGGCCGGTTATGCCAACTGCACAGGTCCAAGGTACCGACACCAAGTCATCCTCTAAATATCCTAATTTATTGAAAGTTTCGGAAGAGATTATTATTATGTTACTACCGGTATCCAAAACACCGGTAAACTGTTTTCTATCTAATGTTACCTTAATTTCTGACGCTGCTTTTCCAACCGTGAACACGGTTTCAGCAGTGGCCGTAATTGCCTTTTCGTTATTATTAGGTTGCTGTGATTTTCCACGACAAAACGGTAGTTCACATATCTCACTGGTTGAATGTTGCGGCTGTACGTTGACAAACTCCCTAAATGACCTGTCACAATGGAGTGATATAGGGCGGACGTCTACGATTTACTACGTGGTCTGTGTTTTGCCGATCTTTCTGACATCTCTGTGTTCCCGGTCACCGGGTAGGGGCCTGAACAAGGGCAGCAACAACCAATACATTTGTTAAATTTTTTCCAACATACGTGCAAAAGACACAAAAGAATTATTATGATAACAAGGGCAGGTACAAGATACATGACTTCGCTAGTTACGTCCATGTCGTCCTGCATCAAGTACTGCAACTCACGCTTTAACCTTTGATCGGTTAAAGCAGAGTGATACTTAACATCTTTCAATTTACTCCAAGTAGGTGGTGAAATAACCGAGAAATTGAGATTTATTTTCCCAAACTGTTGTATGAAAACCTCGAAATCTTGTACTGGCCTATAACTAGGCATCAGTACCTGATCTCCCACAATTACCATGGAAAAGTTTGAGTGTGCGAAGAACATTACACCGTGCTTCGGCACCTCCAATTTGTCGGCTTTGGTAACTTTGCCCCCAGGTTGAATTCGCGTAACGTGCACGTACTCTTCAGATGTTCTGACTAGAATACCCACACGTGTGCTTTGAATCACAGTTTCTGGGGAGTATTGTTTAATGTCAAATGTGCAAGCCTCATTGACTGTTGAATTTTTCAAATCGTGAAGACAAGTATCACTGATACTTGTGGGTAGGGCACCACGATCACAAAACCACAACCCAGTGGTTTTGTGGCATCGCTCAGATTTTACCTCATGAAAATATCCCCTGTTAAGTGTCTTATCGTATGTAATATATTGTGGCAACGACAGCCTAGCAGTAACATTTGTATTCTTATTATTAAACCCTACGTTAACCACCCGCATAAGCGGTAGGATATTTTCCACCCGTATGCGCGGTGTTTCTAGTGTAACGCCAAACCTGGTGTCTACAATGTCCATTAAGACTGGGTACGCCTTAACAAAATGATAAAATAAACTGGGATCATGCACGTAAACTGTATCATGCAATGTAATCTCTTTTTGTACTAATAGCCTTATTTGTGAAGCTGTCAGTATGTCAGCAGAAAGCGTTCCGCTGTTACTAGCTAGCACCATGGCTTTAATTATATTGCGGACCTCATTCAAAAAGAAATTTGTTTGAGCCATAAAATGTGTCCACGCTACACGCTTCATGACAGTGCACTCTAATGATACTGTGGTTTGTTCTATATATCGGACAATATCATGCGTTATTGCAAAAATTCTCTCTTGATTCACGGTTAACTGTTGAATCTGCTCCGAATCTTTAATAACTTGTTCCCCAAAAACCCGGACAGAGTTTCTTAACGCAGTAATTTTTGGTGTTAAGTGCGACATTTGTATACTGTTAGCTATTCCCATGCCGATGCCTGCCACTGATGCGACACCAGCCAGGGCCACACCAATAAAACGTTTTTCTCTCCTAGGCTGAACAAACGTACATGCAAATGGCTTATCTGTACATATGCTTTGTAATAAAGCTTCATAGAAGCTAGGGTCGATCGAATCCTGAAAATTTTGGCTGAATTTGATCAAAGCTTTTCGTGACTCTTCATGCAATATTTGATGGCCAGTGCAATTACAGTCTTTTGGATTGACTGAAAATCGCACTATATTCTTACAGGCCTCATGTTGCTCGTGCCTAGTATGCATCAGTATAGGTACATACACTGAATCCGAGGCCGTCATCACCAGGCCTTCTGGGACAAACCCAACTCCCACCGATGGGAACAGATGGGGATGAAGTTTATTCAACGTTTTGGTTAATGCTAGTTCTGCTGGTGACACCATTAAAAACAAGAACATTAACCACAGGAATAAATATGAAAGCTTAGATGGTGTGGTCTTAGTAGAAAGTTTCATTTTATTACACGAACTGTATTCATTAGTAGCAGTTTTGTCTTGACTCTCTTGCTGGAGGGTGGGCTTCGTTAGTGAAACCATGACTACCAACTGGGGATAGGCTTTTTCAACAAGCAATGAGTTCTGCTTACTAAGAACCTCAAGTTGGCTACGCAGTTTGCCAATCTCATCCCGGTCTTTATTATGATTACAAGGTGGCTGCAGCGGCTCAGTTGCAACCTGCCCCACCGTAGTGGTGGCCACAACGCTAGTATTTTTCGGACGACTTGCCATAGGGCCTACGTTTGGAATGTTTGGACGAGAGCCCGGTGGCAACGGTCGTGGAAAATTTCGTGAGAAATTGCCTCGAGGCTGCATATTAAAATTAGAAGGTCGGTTATTTTGCCGAGTGGCATTATTTTGATTACCTCTTAACAGGCAGCTCATGGCCATGTGACCCATTCGTCCACAGTTATAACACCGTGGACCCCTAGGAGAAAAATTTTCTGATATGTTGTTACCAATAAACGGTCTATTTAGCCGCCTATTTTGATTTGTGCCAAAAGTAGGTGGACGCGGACGGTTATCCCGGCTCGGTCCGTTATTCCTAACCCGTTGTAATGCATTTGCAATTTCCTTTTGATTTTTAGCCAGTAGCTCCATGCCTTGAGCCACTTTGTGCAATGTTTGATCACGAACTAGTGAGTTAGTTGTACTAGCAAAGCTCACTGGTGTGGAGTGAGGTCCACATAAAACTGCTTGCATGTCTAAACGCTGCGCCAGATCTTCAGCCTGGCGCAGTGTATTAGGCATATCACGAAAGACATGCGATTTTATTTCAGGTCGAAGGCCACTGAAAAATCGACTGATAATTTTTCGTTGCAAATTCTCGTCAGTCTCGTGTGGGTATATGCTCCTACAGGCCTTCTTAATTGCCTTGAGATAGGCAGTCTATGACTCGCCACTCAATTGCTGGCGCTGTTCAAGCGCCGCTTCGTGGAACAACGACCACTCTGGTGTTAGCAAAACGTTCTTTAACGCCCAGACCAGATCATTATAATTTCTCTTGGATGCGTCCGGTAGGCGGTCATATGTGTCCTTAGCTCGATCTCTTAAGTATGCCGGGAGAACTTTTAACTTCATGTTATCATCAATTATTCTTGCATCACAAACAGAATTAAAATTTTCTAACCAAGAGTTAAAATCCTGACCAGTAAGATCTCCTCGGAAGGGCTTGATGGTGAACTCATTCTCATTGCCCAACCGAACTCGCTGTGAAATCTCATCAAAATCATTAGAAAGATCTCTCAGACCATTATCAAGCCTTGAAGCTAGATCTTTTATAACATGGTCAAGCTGACCAATATTTTTCACCAATGTATCCATAACCTCAATTTCAGCTTCTGTCTCAAAAAATGAACTTTCGTCTTCGTCGTCAGTCGGCTCTAAGTTAGCCAAATGTGCACTACGTAACTTGTATACGGCCGTACTTTTGTTAATTTTGAGTAGTAATAGGTTTTTTATAGTTCAACCCAAGTTCTTTTAACTCGACTAAGAGAATCGGATCTCGGTGGGACCTCCAACTGTAGCGAAGCGAGTCCTAATGGGTATACAACTTTTCAATTTTTTTAGCGATGACCTTGTGTAAAGGTAACACTTAAAAACCTAGGACTTCACTTGGTACACAAATAAAATAAGTACCTAACTTAATATTACTAAAATAAATAATAGTACGGCAATAAGGTAATGAATTATTTGAATTGACAAGGTGGATCTGAAGATCCAAATAATAAATTAATATTAGTACTGCAGCAAACTTTATGAACCACAAGGTGGATCCTCTGATCCGGCCTAAGCTTTGACTTAAGCTTAGCCCAACCTAGTCAATAAAATTTATCGGAGCACCCCGGTGCTCTCAATAGAAAATTTTTGGAGCAGCCCTCTGCTCTCAAGAAGAAATTTTTCCGGAGCAGCCCTCTGCTCTCGATAACCAAAGAAAATGTGGAGCACCCCGTGTGCTCTCAAAGACCCACTAGTATATGGAGCACCCCTGTGCTCTCAATAGAAAATTTTTCGGAGCAGCCCGTCTGCTCTCAATAGACCCCAAATTTTTCTTAAACTCGGAATCAGCGCTAAGTCTTAGCTTTATGTAACTACTGCCTAGCTAGTACAGTGTTAGATAACAAGGTACCGTGTGGCTTGTACGCTAAGAAATAAATTAGACAATAAACGACACTTACTCTGAGATCTCCGATCGCGACTGACTCTGCAAACTAACTGCTGCAGCTAACTCTGCAGTCGATGGCAGCAACTGCCTCTGTGAACTAAGGCAGCAACTGCCTCGCTAATCGATGGAAATCTTAGCTTATATACACCATAAATCTGGGATAGCTAGGACTAGAGCAACTCTAAAAATTCTGAGAATTCCTGTGAAATGATGCAAAGCTTCTAAAAATAAATAGAAGCTTACCACGGGCTAATAATAAAATTGCTCGATATTTAATAACCTGCATGTATTACTGTGATATTGTAGAAGATTTTTTCAAAATTATATTACGTATAAAGTGACAGCAGCTTGCAGAATTTAGTTTGTTTTTATTTAATTATTAAAGCTGTTTCACAAAATAGCTACATTTCGCTACAAAGTGCGCAAGCAGGTGACATTTTAAACGTAAAATAAATCTTAAAAAATAATTTTTATTACATGTATTACAAGCCTACTGAAGGCACCTTGTTATTAAAACCAAAAAAACCGCAACAATGTGCACATGTTAGAGTGCAAGTCATGGAACTTGTATAAAGCAAATAATATGGGTCGCCAAGTGCCACAAGAAAAGAAGATATAATAAGTGCCGCTTTGGCAAGCTAATATTGCAGTGCACTTAATATAGAAGTGAGTCAGGTACTTTGTTATAATATCAATGCTTTGAAATTTTAATACCAATAATGAAACTTTAATACCAACCATTTTGAATGCGTTCTTTCAGTAAGTTTTTGGCAATTAAATTAATAACGAAGCTGTGTCTTTGTTCAATAAGTAAACAAATTTTTACAACAAAACATACACTAAACACTAGTTATTCCTCTTGGCGCACCGACATCTTTTGGTTAGTGCGCATAAAATTGAACACGTAACCGCACACGTTTGCACAGCGCCCATCATACAAAACAATTGCACTATTTCTACGTAGTCTGTTGAAATTTATGTGCCTATCTAAATTATAAATTTTGTTAATTTTGATCGAACGTGCAGTAAAATCATTTAAACTGTGTACACTGTATCTATCTAATAAACTGCAATGGAATGCACTATTGCTTGCGTTCATCGTATCATGTCATGTGTTTTAAATAAAATAAGTTGTCGCTGTCAAAATTTTATTGTGCACATTTCATACGATGTGAATTTATTTACAAATATCCATCTATTGCAAACTTTAACTATATTGTAATAAAATATTAATGTGCAGCGTAGCCGATGTATTTCATTCCTATTCAGCACCATCTTCTTATAATTTAGCCCAATCATAGTGTAAAATAATATATATAATGCATACATGCTCAAGCTCCGATTTCCCAAAAGGTAGCCGGGTCCTTGGGGGAAGCCCGGCCGTGGGAGTGGGGCGTGCTTGGTCGTGAGCGGGGGAGTGGTAGCGGCGCGAATAGTTTCCGTGCGTGTGGTGCCTCTGCAAAGAGTAGAGGCCAGCAACCTGTCATGAGAAGTCGATGCTTCGCGCCCAGAAGGTCCGACTCCTGTATGATCTAATATATTCTTAAATTTATGTCATATACATTCCTATTCAGCTATATAGCATTGTGGTATGCATTTTATAATGTTATAATAAAAGTTTATTAACGCAACAGAAGCAGATATTCCTCGAATCAACGTTAGAAATTTGCATGAAGCTTTAATACCATCACCTCGAGACCGATACGTAAACAATAGCTTACAGAAACCGGTAACAACGGGGTTAAGAGACCATTTCAACTGTTTGATGATGTGTAAAACTACTAACATGATGCATAATTATAAAGATACTGTATTATTTTAGCCACCGCCCTTTGTTTGCCCTGACTGGAGCAACCAATACGTATATTAGAACCTGATCCAACCCGACCGCATAGAATATTCAGTAACCTTTTTTGCGGACCTCGCGACAATCGTTTAGAATATTGAAAACGTGTAAGAAAAGTAAAACAGGAGGAAAGACGAACACATATAACCCCGAGATAACAATCACGTAATATGTAGGTATTTGTATAATGTATAAATGTGTCTATTTCATAAGTGTCTAAAATCCGCGTCCGGTTGAAGTGGTAATCGCTTCACAATACAATTATAGAATACAAACCCAATTTTAGTTCAATACCGTTTTAAATCAACCTGTAACTGATTTGAAAAAGTTTCAGAGCAGAGCAATAGTTACTCAAAGTAACGTTTTACAATATGTAGTCCCCATAGTCAATATATTTCAGAAAAGAAACATGTAACACGATCCAAGCTACGTTTCAATATATCTCAAAATGGATGGGACACCACTATCTAACTGCAGGGGTATCAATATCAAACAGGAGGGGATACCAATGGAGGGGAACATTAATATCAAACTGGAGGGGGCACCATATCAAACTGGAGGGTATACAATATAAAAATTAGAGGAAGGTTACAATATCAAACTGGAGGGGGCACCAATATCGAACTGGAGGGGGCATCAATGTCAAACTGAAGGGGAGCACCAATATCAGACTGGAGGGGGCACCATTATCAACCTCAGCGAGCATTATTTTGTTGCTACAATACCAACTAGCTGCTTTTGACGCAGCAGTAATTCGACCGTTTCGCGGTTGCCCAACGCAAGTCAATGTTATTGTAGCGGCAATATTTTTGCTTCTGCTATTGAGAGGGCAGTAAAAGCTAATGTTATTATAGTAGCATTTTTAGCTTGTGCTAATGAATGCGCTATGTTTGCAGTAACATAATGCCATGACAATATTGTTTTCTAACAACATGGTCGCTGCAATATGTTACGGTGTGCAACTTGTGCACGTACTACTCTGCGAATAATGCATGACCTTAAGATTTGTGCTGCAGGCATTTTATGTCAGGCTGCCGCGGCTCTAAAGCCATGCTTGGTTAGCCGCGATTAGCCAGTGTGACATTTTTTGGACCGAGCCAGACCCTATAAGTATATTAGCTATTAGTAAAGCTAGGCTGATAAATTGGCATAAGAGCAGGAATCGGCTTTAAAAGCCACAAATATAGGACGATAATGGAAAATCGTGAAAAAATGAAAATTGCTGATACATGTCGTCATATATTCGTAACACATTCTTCCAATTACAGTAACATAATGTTCATGTATGAAAGAGCGTGTTTTTACATAGCTACTATTTTGGATTGCAAAATGCACTTAAACAAAAATTCCGAGAATAGCCATATTTGCGCAATTATTTTATGCGTCTTTACTTTTAATTGCTACTAATTTTGCCTTTTTTGGTCCAGGAGCGAAATAATTTCTCTGTAACAATCTGCTAAGCTGAATGTAATAACTATTTTTTCAGTAGCCCATCCTGGCTATCAAATCCTGAGACATAGCCACTCCCGGCTCGTACAAACATACTAGCATACCTTAGCTATTTATTTTATTTATGAAGGGCCGGTTGTAGCTGTGTCTTTTTGTCACGAGCCAGATTGGCTCTGTTACAGAATTCGCCCCTAGGTGCATACACCGTAAGGCAAATGATGCATTACATAATGCATAATTTACCTTAAGATGTGTGCAGCAGGACCGGACTTTGTCACAGCCTGCCGCGGCTCTGAAGCCATGCTTGATTAGCCACGATCAGACAGTGTGACTTTTTTGGGCCAGGCCAGACCCTACAAATATATTTAGCTAACAGTAAAGCGAAGCTGATAAATTGTCACAAGGGTCGGAGTCGGCTCTAAAAGCCAAAAATATATGACGACCATGGAAAATCGCTAAAAAATAAAAATTGATGATATTTATGGTCATATATTGTTCAAACATCCTTCCAGTTACAAGAGCAAACTTTTCATTCATAAAAGAGCGTGTTTTACATAACTACTAGGTTGGCTTGTAAAAAGCGCTTAAACAAAAATTTTGAAAATAGCGATATTTTACATATTTATTTTACCTGCATTTATGAGTCTTGCGTTAATTACTACTAATCTTGCCGTTTTTGGGGCAAGAGCGAAATATTTTCCCTGTGGCTCAATCTGCTAAACTGAATGTAATAAATATTTTTTTTCTGTAGTCCATGCGTCTCTGCTATAAAACCTTAAGACGTAGCCATTCCCGGTTCGTACAAACATACTAGCATTTAGCTATTTATTTTATTTATGAAGGGCCGGATGTGGCTGTGCCTTTTTGACACGAGCCGGAATTGGCTCTGTGACAGAATCCGGCCCTAGGTTCACACATTTTAAGGTATATGATGCAATATACACGGTGAGCCCATACTATACAGGACAGATATCTCAGTTTGAATTCACTGGTGTGCAAAACCATGTCACAAGACAGCGTTACTAAGCTACTATTTATGGCTCGTTTACGTTAAGGTTTTGTGCAGCGTGGCTTAGCTATGCCCATGTGTAAGCGCTCACTATTACGCTGTCTGTGTAAAAGACTAGCTAACTGCAGGGCAATTCTACCAGTCAAAACAGACTCTTTAGTTTTGCACATATTGAAAATGTCCTACACAGTGAGAGATCACTCTGCTACGAACGAGTTATTTATGAAAGTGTTGTACAGTGACTATGTTTTCCCAGCATTCTGTGAAATGCCTATTCTGTCTATATGCTCTGATTCAAAACTCAATATATAATTACATATGTAAAAAACGAAATATATCCGCGCGTTGAACTAAGTATGCCTTCTTAGCAGCGATCGGTGGTCGCATATAACCTGGCGTCTAGAATTTATGACAACGGAATTCTACACGCGAGGTATAGTGACATAGAGAATTGCTACAATAAGACATCAGGATATTTACTCAAGTCCTATATAACTCACTAAGCTCATCATGTGATCCAGTGTAATACAAACCAGCCAATACTGCAGTTGTATGATGCATTTTCTGAGGTAGTTTACGCTGATCACTATACATTATAATTCAAATGAATCTGCACCAGTTTGTCGCAAATTCGCGAAGGCCTATCGTTTCCAAGATATCAAAGTTTCTTGTTTCTACTAATAACAGGCATAACAGAATGTGCTTGAAATAAACATAGTCGCTCAGGGCAGAGATAAACAACTTATAAAAAATGTTTATAGAAACATGAGCAACTGCAACACAAAATACAGCCAGGCAAGTACAGAACTAGACATGAGAACTGGATGAAATTTTTCATCCAGGCCCGGTTCATGGAAACCGTGGTGGGACAGGCGCGTAGCTTGAAGATTCCGGCCCATTTATAATAAAGCGTCTGCCGGTTCAATATAATGGATACAGGCAATATAAAGATATAAATAGAAACCGGAAATGAGTGTGGCGAAAAATTCTTAATTATGCGATAGGTTAATTTTTAATTAGTTATGCGATAGGTTAATTTTTAATTAACCGTTTCATGCCCGAAATAATTTGTGTATCGTGCAATGTTTGACAAACTCAAGTCTGTGAGCAATTAATCGTTTAAGGAAGTAGTTCCTTCATTTAAATTTTCTGTAACAAGAAGAAACTTGTAGAATAACTAAATGAATGGAATGATCCCGGCACTATGGGAACAAGTCCAGTATGAGATTGAAGAGAGAACATAATATTACAAAAGAACAATACAAATGATTACTTCCGCATATTCTTACAGTGCATTATATACATAAAAATTGATTAGTTTATTGAAATTGTGTAGCTTGTAAAATGTTTAGTTTAAAAATTGTGTGTTTGTCGTTAAACGTTAAAATTAAAACAAAATTATTACTGCAGTCTACATGACAGAGTTTTGATAATATTGGTTATCCGGTACCCATGGTGCAGCACGTGGAGCAAAACACCAACTGTTATATTGATATTCTATAGTCAGAGCATACAAATCAATGATCAATTCAGTATATAACAAGTATGCAGTATTGCTTTTAGGGCTATCAAGAGGCGAGACCTTTCCCCCTTTATGACCACGTATGAGGCATGACATACATAGACAAAAAGAGTTTTCTGCACAGTAGAGCGCTATTAATCGATATTAAACAACGACACTATAATCATTCATTTATAAAACATAATCATACTTCTAAGTTTTGACATTTGCACTAGTTAACTTTTTAAATGCCGCTAACAAAAAGCTAACTGTATGACCCGCAATCTTACCATATATATTCGTAACTGCACGGCTACGGTATATTTACATTAAACTCGGAATTGTATAATTGGGATTTATACGTGTTCCGAAAGCCTAGGCCTTTTGACACGATCTGGACAAGCCATGCGCAGCCTAAAGATATATTGATTTTCGGATCATGTCAAGCCCCCTCCAGCGTATCATGTAAAAGTTTTTCGCTGGAATAAATGGTTGACGTTTTGTCTCAGTGAGCCAAATGATAACAATAAGCCAGCGTCTAAGCCTAACCTGTGCTCAAAAATCAACTTTTAAACTTGTCATATGATACTCATGTTATCAAGTTGTTTCTTCCATTACAACCGGGAATGCACATGATCAGATTTTCTGCGTTATATATTGTGTTCACTATTTTTAACCGTAGTATATCAAATACAGGTACAAATTATGCGCATCCAAATTATTTGTTTCTAATTCCGCCTTTATTTGCCTGTACCAAGTGCTCAAAAATTTAACCAACAACAATTTTCTAACAAATTAGTGTTAAAAACCCAATTTTTATATATGGAAAAGATTTCCGGACCGCTTGGCATCAGTTGAGCTATTACATAGGTTCTATTATAGGTGCAAGATCAATGTCAGTTGTTTAGTATTCGATAAACATGACTGCTATCAACGCGAAAAACAGTAACTAAAACATTATGACACGAATAAAATGTGATTAGGGATCGTAAACAAAGAAATGTTTACTGTTCTCTATACATTTGGCAACATTGTTCTAACAAAATATGTACTTCACACAATTAGGTCGTGCGATTGTTTCATTAATCGACGGAAATTTGAGACGAATTTACACACCGCGTGTTGCTGCAGTCATAGAACAGTTGAGCCAGTGCTTTAATATTTTATAGGCTAGGATGAAATATATGGTAGTTTGTGTTGTACACTTCTGCTTAAAACTACGTTACGAATTAAGAATGATTGCTAAAGCGCTCCATACGACTACTAAACAAACCATTCTAGCAAATCGACATAATTGTCACCAATACAGGAAACACTTTTGTACCCAGCAAAATACTCTTTGCTTTTATTCGCGTTGCAATGTTTCAATCCTGTTGCTTTGTAGCCAGTGGTAAATGTATACCATCAATCCATGCACAATTTCTGCGACTGCGAGCACGCTTGCACAATTTTACATGCTTCACCAACCACATGGTCTTCCACATCCCGTCAATCATTGTTTGTTTCGTGTTTTAGACGTTTTTGTTTCATTCTCTAGGCGTTCAGACATTGTTGATAATCCAACGAATCGCATTCGTCTATAAAGAATAAATATTCCGTAAATAATTAAAAAAGCCAAACTTATTTACCACTTCCTCCCACCTCGCAACTCGAAAAACGCCCACCCAACCTTGTTAAACTACCCGGATGCATTTTATGTACGACCATGGCTGTACCTAATTTCAATACAAAGAAAAAGTCCACTCACAACTATGCCTTATTTTAATTTTACTCATAGCCACAAAACTTGGCATCCGCGAAATTATACATAATGCTGTACCGCAAAATCGTCGAATATTATCTTTAGTAGCTAAAATTTAAAAAAATGAGTTTAAAACAATACAATTGATCTTCAACAATAAAGAGCTGACCATTTTGTATGACGTGCATTGTGCTCAGGGAAAAAGTGGTTGTAATGCCAACCAGAGAACGCAAGCTGGTCGGCTTGACATTTGTCGGGTCCATACTATTTAGTGCAGGCTAATCACGCTGATTAATGAACTGAGTCAACTACGCTGAAAGACAATACTCTAAGAAGCAACACCTATAAATGATCTAACTGCGATGTGGATAATTTCTTCATCGGCAGCCTAAGCAGTGTTCAATATACCACTGAAAAATGAACCACACATAGCCAAGTTACAGGGCATAATTCCAATGTCTTGTTAGACGGTTATGAAAGGTTAGTGCCGGGACAGGTTGGGTTCATATTTTTGAACCCGACACGGTCTCTAACGGTAACTATACTAAGGGATAAACGGTTGTTTCGTCGACCCTTCAATGCATCAAACGTGAGTCCCGCAGACGGGATTGCACAGTTCCTATAGTTGCATGCTAAAGCCACAGAGCTGGTTAGGTTCTCTCCCAGGATTACGGTGTTTCCCCCAAAGTAAATTTTGGCTTCGCCATGTAACCCACAGCACCACCCAGTTTTACGATGACGTCAAAAATGATCAAGCGAGAAAATACGATTATAACAAAAGTCAATTCTACTGCTTATATTTCGACTATTAATGACAAAGCAAACTGAAGCGCGGCCAGCAGAAATATTTTTTAGCAGCTAGGTAAATAAAAGATGTGCACAAAACAGCATACGTGTTGTAAAGGCATCAAAAACAAGAATAAAATGCAATTTGTAAGACACCCAGTTGAATTGCGGGGCACGGCTTTTCCCTAGACTCCAGATTGCAATTAGGGGTGCGTCAGTAAAATTTTGGTCCAGTGGAAAAGCAGTACTGGCCCATGTTGTTCTACAGTGCATGGCTTGTTTGAAAAGGTACAATATGTAAGTTTATAAGTAGCGAATCTCACTGTGGGCGAGCAAACGGCATACTAGCTCACCGCCACTACCACACCGAGCTTTTTTGTTATCCAGTAACGAACGACAGCCGAATGACATATGTGTATACGTATATATACATATAGTGATATCAGCAAAGTAAAAGAAGTCACTAATTAGCCCATGTTAACTTTAGAGGCCTGACGTTATGACGTTAGAAAAAATAGCTTTGAACGGGGGGTTGGGGGCGGCAGCTCCAAACTTAGACTTAGGCTTGGTACTTGGCTCATATAGGGAACTCTGCTTGAGCTAAGACTGAGGCTTAAGCTTAGTATATCGAGAAGGCCATTGCATGCATTATACTTCGGCCCCTAAAGTTGACATGGGCCCACTAATTTTTGAAGCAGGAAGGCAGATACTGCACAAAACTGTGCTCTTAACCTACTCTCATATGAGAGATGTAACTGTGTCCCCATTCTGTGACCATGTGATCTGGTCATGGTAGTGACCAGGTGAACCAGTTACGGTGGTAACCTAGTGACACGGCTATTTTCTGAAGCAGCCAATGTAGCTACGTATAATCTGCAAATACGTGAAAGAGATGTCTTGGAAAACTGCTGAATACCTGTTTGGCAGAGCTATATTACGGGCGGATCACAATCTTTTCATGATCTTTTCGGTAGTGCTTCAGCCAGAAACTACAACGGTTCGGGAGATAAGTACTGTTCAAGTGATTTGACTATATGAAGTCATTTTATAATCTTTTGAAGCTGTGTGTGCGCTAAATGCAAGTAGCTTTGAAGTACTAGCATATGAAACGTATGTAAACAAGATCACATGCTGCTGTGCATGGATATAAATTTTGTTTTCGATCGAGCTGCACAGCACGTAGCTGCCCAACAGCATTCAACGAATTTTCAATATTTCTAGCCGGATTCTTAAGGCGAATTTATAGCAATTTTTGTCGCAGAGCTTGGTTTATGGTCAGCAGAGTTTCCAATATGTCTCTGCGGAAGGAAAAGCTGAACAGATTTAACAACAACGCAAAACACGCTTATGGAGTTGGTTTAACACTTACTGGTTGCAGAGTTATTGGCGCTTATGTGAAATCTTAGCCTAGGTTGACGTTAACTCGGAACCGATTCAGCTAATTTTAACATTTTTAGACTCAGCTCCTCAATGCAGTTCGAAGCATATATAAAATTAAACATTTACCTAGAAAATTTTTTCCACATTTTTGGTTACCAAAGGAAACCATTGGGAACCCATAAAATAAGATAATTATTGTTTTACATCTGTCCAAACTGGACATATGCTGTACCAACTCATCTATCTAGGTCGAATTGTATCAAAATTATCACTGTATCTTAAAAATTGACCAATTTGGCGGCACTAAAGGAACAGACCCCACTCTCTGCTAGTATTATGGTCATCCCAAGGTTTAGAGGCTCCAGTTGAAATAATTGTTCCTGGCTGAATGCTCAGTTACAGTTACCACACCTGGGTTCGGTCCCACAGATGAAACTTACACTTATTTCTTCCAAAACTGTTGTCGAACTTAACCCGTGATACTTCAAAGCAATGCAAATTATATATAAACTAAGTGTATCATTTAACGTATTCTTTTCCAAAAATACCACTTTATATTTATGACACTCCGTTCTAAACTATAAGGTAAAACTTTAAATCTTTTCTAAATAGAAATTTGCAGTAACACGGCGCATTTTTTAAACGATTAATCAAACTGTATGGAAATGTTTGCATTATGGAAAAATTTACGAATAGTGTATTTGAAGAATCCATCAGACGACCGTATTGGGTCATTGGTCAGCCGTTAACAAGGAAACCATTAATTTCCAGAAAAAACCATCGGCCATACTACCAATAATTATTCCGGATGTCGGCAGCGGCGAATACGCTCGATCGGACGTTTTGAATCGGCGCCCAGCCGTTAACAGCTGCAAAAACCGTCAGCCGGCCGTTTTCGGGTTTACTGGTGTATCCCAACTGCGTAACAGCAAAATGTAGATACTTTTTGATGTATTGATATTCTTTTTGCTTTCTGTGTCATGACGCACTTTCGTAAGTCTCGATTTCCAAACGAACCACTTTAATATTCTCACTCATAAAATTGTTCGTTCACAAATTACAGTAGACATGTGTGCTATAGATAGATCCGTTCTGCCTGTTAAACATGTTGGTTTTGTTGTTTTAAAAGTACGTTGGGTGCCGCTAATCTTGCGAGGTTCTACTTAGGGCTATAAATCCTATTTGGCTACAAAATTGTGAAATTTTTTGCATGTTTTCAATTAGTTATACATTGATGACTAAATGTGGCTATAGAAGTTCCCATGCGAGTTGAGCATCTGGACGCGGCTAAATGGTTAGCGAGCTGTTTTTGATATCCCTGATAGCCGGGCCTATCCCTGATACCAAATGATAGCGGGCCGAGCGTCAATCTTGGAAGCAACGGGTCACGCCGGCCGGGTCGACTTTAGAAAAAGCCCGGCCCGGCAGGCATAGGCGCGATTTGCAATTGCTAAAAAAGCTATTTTTATTGTTTATTTTTACTTGTACTGTACAGTTTCAAAAAGATAAGTTGCTGATATAGCAATTAAACGGGCCGGGTCGGGCCTGGCGTAGTGAGTTTACCAAATGGGCCAAACCACCTTCATCAAACGGGCCGGGCCTAGCCGCCTTGGCAAACGGGCCGGGCCCGGCCTTGAAATACAGTCCCGTTCTCACTCTAATACGTACAGCTCGTTTCCGAGAACACAGTTTCTGGCTCTTTGCAAATAGAAACTGATTACAGAGTTTACAAGTGCCCTGGCTGGTGTTTCACCACAATTAATTAGATTACAAATTATTAGCCAAACTTACAGCTTTGTACTTCGATAATCCATACTCTAGTATTTATATTAAGTTGGACCAGTTTAGCTTCATTTACCGCTGACTTCAGAATGTGTAAGCTGCTACAAGCATCGATCTAGCTTTGTTTTGTTAACAAAGTCCTGCCGGGTGAAGATGAAAAATTCCTACGAAAGTTGCGTCCTACTTATGTTTCACAGGGTAATTTGACGAGTTAGTCTTTCCTTTGGTTGTGTTGGAATTAGATCATTGTGTATATAAAGTATGACTGGACCACAGATGAAGTAAAAAACGTGTACAATTTTAAGCTAAATTTTTTAACCCGAATTCCGACTACCGTATGGTTGTTGCCTTTTGCCGGAACCGCCCCCGGAACACGATTTTCTTTACCGCACCCGGAAGGAATTCCGGTTACTCCGTGGAATATAAGTATATAATATTTATACCTCACACAAACAAAAAATTTTTCGCGCAGTAAGACAGTATTTGACACAGACCAAGCTTGCATGATATGTGAGTAAACTTCAACTGTCTGCACCATGGTTGTTGTTTTGTCTGAACCACGATCTGAAATGTGGATCGTTTTGTGTTCACAATTCCGCCATCAGTATTCGCTGTTTTTAACGGACGCGAATACGATGTACGATAATGTATAGTTATCGTTGCTCACTTTTGTTTACGTAGAATGGCTATATTATATACATGCATACGGCGCCAGTTACCACGAAATTAAGTAAATTTGCAACTTTAAACTTATAAATCTTTGAAAGACCTGTAAGATTAAACAAACTATAACTCGTAGAGCATCGTGTAAGGGAATCAGCACATCAGATTAAGTTTATTATGAGTAAAATACAATTAAAATTTAACCAGCAAAGGAAGCAAAAGTAAAAAATAATGAAACAAAATATGTTTGCGTCAGAATTCGAAATTATATGGCCTATTGTTCACTACGGGAAAATTGACTCATCAGTATACATTTACGCCTAAAGTTTGGAAAGTAATCAATAGGCTAATCACTGCGTATCAATATTTCGGATAAACACCAAAGCTAACCAAACTGTATGATTTTAGTTTACCTTAAAAGGCACATGGCACTACAGCAAGAGTAACAGCAGACAAACACATCCGGATTGGATAGGAAGGAATACGTGGGAAAATTAATAATCTAAATTTTCCATTTATAAGTTTTGCAAGTAAATACGCGCATCATGACCAAACAAAATGAATACACGTACCCAAACCTAGATCAAACGCAAAACCAATGCCCGTCTAATTTTCCACCATAAATACGCAGAACAACGGATTCGGTAGAAGCTCTATCCAGAACTGTCTTCATACAAAATATGGAACGTGTCTGTATAATAAAGGGTTTAGCACACATTTGGACAAGCTCTGAAGTCCAAGGAGGATAGCGAGTACGGTGGGGCGAGGCCGTCGCCAGGGGAATAGCGGGTGCGACCAGTGCTTTGAACTTTTGTTTACTCAAGTTTTCAAATTATTTATGGCTCTAGTACCAATTTGCTCCACGCCTAATTTTAGCAAAATGTTCCTGGCTAGTCTATATTGGGGGGAACGGCGGACTACGGCAACACGGAGGTACGCCCCGGCAAAAATTCGGGTACCCATCGGCTCAAAGCCCCCTGCTGAGAAAAACAAACTTCTAAACGCGACAAAATCCGCAAAAAAATTGGCCCCCGCCAAAATCCGGCACCCCAGGCAGGTGAACCGAGGGTACTCCCGTCTCAGGCCCCCGGCTATAATTTCCCAGGTTTGGACTAGCCAGCGTTCCACGCGCCTTTGGGCGGGGAGCGGAGTGCGGAGCCTCAGTAGGGATCAGGCTATCCCTCAGGTATGGGAGATTGGCGAAGCGTTTAGGGAAGGAGTCCGGGGAGGGGCATGTATGGTTTAACATGATTACTGATGAAATATTGCTTAATAGATCTACAATTTAATAAAGTTAGCGAGAATTTGGCCATTTTAACAGTGACCATAGTGTTTGTTGCGCTCAATCAAATAATTTTTTATATCTATAGTGCATACACCTGTCCACCACTAGAAGCTAACACAAAAATTACAGACCTCTCTTGTCTCTTGGGAAGAAACATAATTATAACATAAAATATTTGAATATACAGGGTCAACCCACAATTGGGTAGCGAGCGGTATCACTGCAAGCAAGCGATATATATGGTCACAGATATGCTCGAACGAAATAACTCATCATTTTTGCCTGCCTTGAAAACTTTTATATTCGCAGAGTTAACAAATTACTGAATTAGATTTAAACCCACAAAATCATGCATAGATCAAACAGTGGTCCAAGGACATGCAGTATCATGTGAGAAAGGTATATGGCTCACGAATACATTCACAAAGTGGGGATTAGTTCTCTGAGGCTCGGATCTTCCCTCGAGCGTCCCCGTTCCCCTATTTCCCCAAACCGGCCCTCGGGAGGCATCCTGATCGCCACTGAGGCTACACAACCCTGCACACTCCCCCGCCTCAAAAGTCGGACGGAAAATTTCAGCAAAAATCGCAATAAATGAGCAAAAGTTGGGCGAAATTAGCAAATATTATGAGTAAATAGGCAGTAGTCGGGCAAAATTTTGACCAATTTTGAGTACCAAAAAATTTCAAAAATTTATCCCCCACCCTGACGACTGCCCGTTCACCGCTGACCGGTTGATCTTCCCTGGTGAGGATTCTCGGAAGAAACCTATGGGATTTCGGAGCTCTCCCATATATGAATATCTGATGTTAACACGCATTCCGTAGAGATGGTTGATGTGAGATTACGGATGCAACAATCTTTTTTGACGTAACATGTTTAAGTAAATTGTCTGAGCGAAAAAATCTCAGGTCGAAAGTTGATAAGCGCAATATCTGTCACGTAACCATGAAATTGCTAAGTTTTCGCGCCGCAAACACGCATTAGTATTCATAAATCTCCGTTGCGCTATCTAATGCATCATTTACCTTAAGATGTGCCCACCTAGGGTCGGATTCTGTCACAGGGCCAATTCCGGATCGTAACAAAAAGGCACAGCCTCATCTGGCCCTTCATAAATAAAATAAATAGCTAAGCTATGCTGGTATGTTTGCACGGGCCGGGAGTGGTTATGTCTAAGGATTTGATAGCCGGGACGGACTACAGAAAAATTATTTATTGCGTTTAGTTCAGGAGGTGGGGTTACAAGAAAATATTTAGCTCTAGGCTTAAAAAAGGCAAGATTAGTAGCAATCAACGCAAGACTCATAAATGCAGGTAAAATAAATATATACGTAAAATATCGCTATTTTCAAAATTTTTCTTTAACCGCCTTTTACAAGCCAACCTAGTAGCTATGTAAAACACACCCTTTTATGCATGAAAATTACGCTATTGTAACTGAAAGGATGTTTTACGAATATATGGACATAAACATCACCAATTTACATTTTTAACGATCTTGTGACAAATTATCAGCCTCGCTTTTATCAGCTAAATATATTTGTATGGTCTGGCTCGGCCCAAAAAATGGTACACTGGCTGCTCGTGGCCAGCCAAGCATGACTTTAGAGCCGCGGCAGACTGAGAAAAAAATCAAGCCCTGCTGCACACATCTTACGGTAAATCATGCATAAAGTACCCTCTTCGTGCCAGAATGTTCAGTCATATACCGTACTTGAGTTCGGCCCACAGATGAAGCGCGCATTTATTTCTGCCAAAACTGTTGTTCAAAGTTTCAAAGCAATAGAAATTATATATATCTAAATGCATCATGCGTAGAGTTGCATCCGGGTCCGCTGTTCCAGGTATTTCTGACGAAAAATTCCGATCAGCGCACATGTAGTGGTTTTCAACAATTCCGGGTCCGGGTATTGCCAGAAATACCTGGACTGCTTGTCTGCGATGACAATTACTTTCGGATTTTAATTCAAAACCATCTGTTTCTAACTCGCTCGATTTAATATCCGCTGACGTATTATGTTCACTAATAGTCATGCTCGCCAAAAAGAGCCATCTGATTGATTATAATGTGGAATTAAATGGTGTTCAAATATGCGATGGTTATGCTGGAAAATGTAATAGTCGCCGAAAATAGCCGCTCCTATCTCTAAGGATCTTCGATTATTGCGGAGCATGTGGTCAAAGAAATTTTTTTTAATTAATGCTCTCTCTGCTCAAACGATGCAATCTCGCACCAAGACGCAGGCTGTATTAACTGTAGCTGTAAATTTTAATATAATGTGCCACATACAAAGTTAGTTGAATTGCAACTACGTAAAAAGTGATGCAACTTTACCATGTTGACGATAAAACTTGCTTAATTATGATTATTACACTAGGATTCAAGTTGAATGACGTTCACTTGATCTTGATGTTAAATTACTAATCACTCATACATGGCGGCAGGGGGGTAGGGGGTTAACCCCCCTGATGTCCGGACCACCCCCCCCCGAAGGCCGAAAAGCCAGGGGGTAACCCGCCCCCCCGGGGTTGGGGTGCGCAGCACAACCCACCGTTGGGGGGCTTGGCAACTCCTCAACGACTGTCGAAGTAGGACCTTATAGTGCAAAACCTTGCGCAAATTGCACCTGCTTGTTGCTAAAGGTGCACGTGCGGCCGTACATTTATGGAAAGCTTTTTTGTTCACAATGTCATACCCTGAAGTAAAAGTTAATCGAATTATGTACTAGGACAAGTTCTGGCCCTAAGGGATCCCAGCTGCACCACTCTCAATATTCACGGTGGTGCCCGGACAACCCCGGCTTACACGATTCCCCGGCGGACCATAGTCTGACCGATGGGAACCGCTTAGCTTAGCAGGCTGCCGGCGGGTTTACCAGGGTGTTCGGCCTGGCCCCTATATTGGCCCACGTGTCTAATGGCGTGGAGGTCCCCCTGAGGGACAGTCATCCACTAAGCCTGCTCTCAGGTAATGAGGCTGACCCGTCATTCCCTCTCGCTTAATTTCAAGCCCCATGAAAATGCACGAGGGGTGGGATATAACTTATAGGGGTCACCAGATTAAGAGGTCAGGGCGATAAATTTTAGTATGGCGGTTGAGTTGTAATTGGTCCAACGGGACGTATGTTTCAGTATCCCGGATTGGGCCTGAGTGTCAAATTTCGGGCCAGTTAGTTTAAGTTGGGTGATAAAATATTTGATGTGAAATTCCGTTCAGTTATTCATGTCTGACAATTAATAGCGGGCGCAGGGTGGTCCGGTGATACAGCCAAGCGAACACGTGGGTGGGTAGAAGTTCCGAGGCGTGTTGAGCTAAAAGGGCGCTTGCGGGTCTGACGGAAGTTCAAGTTGCGGGGACTCGGTAAGAAATTAAGCACCGGTGGCATACACTAGTAATCATTAAGTACGCGGTTCATGGTAGCAATCACTTCGCTTAAGGTTTCCGCGCTTTTCCGGGTCATGCAGGATCCTATATGAATCTAACAAACCAAATCGCTTGAATACTAGAAACACTTCGATGATTTACTGTTCCCTTTCTTTTATTTGTACAACATTTCCATAAACCACCCTACGGGGTGTACGATAAAATAATAAAACTATATACATATATATATGTCACCTAATCGGGGTGTACACTACCGTTTCCGTCTCACCCGTTAGGGTGTACATGAGAATTCCCCGAGAGGATTTCGTACTGTCGATTTCTATAATTTTGTCCCACCATTTGGCCCTTGATAAATTTCAATGAAAACTTTAGATGCCGTGGAAAACATTAGAATCTGCCCTGCCGTTAGTAGATACTAAAATTTTCACAAAAGCTGGCGCTGCATCCAGACACCCCGAGCACCCCTTTCCCACGTCTGCATGGCAAAAGTTCTCCGGAGCAAACGAATGGCCCAACTAGAACGTTGACTGATCAAACTGGTTCGAATAGGTGGGCAAAATTTTTGAACCCGCTTTAAATACTGGAAACTACACCCGCAAGGGGCAAAGCTCTATGCGCAACTGAAGAACGAACAAAACGGTTAAACCTTGTAGGTTACAGTTCAACCCGTAAGGCTCAAACAAATACGGGACTCATGTTAGTCAAGCCTGAGTAAGGGCTGGGTAAAATTTCAACCGGACCGAAATAATGGCAAGGCGAAGTCCTAGTTAACCTGAATATGTCAAGTAATCGCTTGGTTGAGCCCACATAAGTATCTCACTGACCCTTGATAAACTTACATAAGCGTCAAGTAAGATTCAATTTACCCGAGGTGAAATTTTCACTGAATCTTAGGCAAAGATTCTACTCAACCTGAATAAACACTATGTAAACCGTTAATTAACCCTAAATAACTATTAAGTCAAAATAAAAACTTTGCTTTGCAAACACGAATTTACACTACGCTAGCATATTATAACCTTAGCGCATTCACATTTATGAATTGGCCAACACTCCCAGAACCGGCACCAAAATGGCCCTGGGAGCGGGGAACCAGTCGAGCACGGGCGTTCCCCCCCTTCTGAGTACAATTTTAGCACAATTTTGACCACAATTTTGCTCCAAAGCACGGCCCATCCTCCGCAGCGTGGGCACAGCACTTACGAGAGCGCGAGGCATCCAACGGACGCCACAGCACCCGCAAGGGCTGCCCTTGGTCCTAGTCCTGAGCGAGAACTCGAAAAATCAGTGAACAAATACCCCGGGCGGGTCTCTTCCGCAAGTCTGCAAGCCGAAGAGCCCACCCGGGCAAATCAAGCGAAAAGAAAACAACTCAAAAACTGGCGACAACCGCCAAAAACCCGACCAAATTTATTGGTAACGATCTCGACTGGTCCCGTTTGCCAATCGCTCTATCTTCTTTTATACTACAATTTCTAACGCCCGCCCTGAAATATCGGGGTCTCTCTATTCATCTGGCTCATCGTCAAAATTTGAAGTTTAAATTTGCACATAAACTCAGAAACCGTCTTAAAGACATACAAAGATAAAGTCGACGGCAAAGCATACAAAGAACTAGCTTTATACATACGTGTAACAGCTACATATATAGAAAGTGGCGGCCTGGTAACAAAACTTATCTACGTCGCGTACAACAATTCCCTCTTGACAACCCCAGCTTGGCAAAAACAACAACAGCAGCGGACAGTGGCCGAAACGTGCCAAGTCGGCCCTGTAAACAACTAAACCTCGCCCTGGTCGGTGCGAGAGAATTTTAAAAACAAAATATAACGGCGCTCAGGGCGCCGTTTTCTCATAGGGATATCGGCACATTTTTGCCGATATCTCATGAACGAAAAACAGTAGGCGGCCGGGGGCAGGACCAGAATCATGCCCTGGCAGGCCGGCTACTGATGAAATTTAATTTATTATAATATCTCCCACGAGAGGCCCGTTAGAGGCCGACTTGGGCGCCCAAAACGGAGAATTTTGCGGCCGCATTTAAGTTTAGGGGATCCTGAGCGGACCCTAGGGGGTGGGCGGCCCCGCTTTTCGACTAAACAGTTAGGGAGAACCCGATAAGTGTCCCCGGCTCCAAAAATCAGGAACTTTTTTTATTTTGGGTGTCTTTTTGGACGTAGAAAATTGGAGGCCTAAGCGCCTGTTCGGGGATCCGTAAGTATTTAGGGGATCCAAAATTTTAGACCCGCCGGGGTGATTTGACACCCCAGTAGTGTCCTTAAGAGTATTCAATTACCCCGTTCCCTTAAAATTTGTAAGAAACCCAAAAAATTAAGTTTTTTGTGTCGCACCCTAAAATAGTGTTTTAGAAATTTTGTGCTCCAAAGCACCCACGATTTCGGTTCTCGGAGTCCAAAATTTTGTTCGGCCCGCTCTTAGAAAAATTTTTTGAGTCGTCCTGATACCCTCCGATCCCATGATTCACTGAACATATACATAGATACCGAACATACGCAGCGCGTAACAACCCAATTGCACATCAGCTACCAATACGATAATTCCCCGGCGTGTGCGCTTGGACCCGGCTCAGGAGGACCTTTTTTATAGTCCCAAAAATCCCAGTGATATCCATCGACTCCGGCCGCTCCAAACGTACACCCGTCCGGTACATAAAAATACATACAGATTATTCAAAGTATTTTACACGCGATATATATATCATGACATCAACCAATACTTTCACGAGGACCGACCGGACACCCCTAATCATGATACTTGTTGTCCATTTTCGGTGCCGAAATCGTCCCGTGCACCTCCGGGCGGTGGAGTGTGACCTTACAAACACAGTATACATGAAGTACAATAGTTTATTTTTTATACAATAGTAATAACACTGCACAATGATTCTTTTATCAAGAGGCCACACTCCTCCGGTGTCCGGTCGTCCGTTGCCCTGGTTCCCTACAAAATTTGCTACGCTTCGCGCGTTTTACCGTCTTCATAAAATTGGGCTGTTACATCTCTTAAAATTTTTTGGATTTATTAGACTCCTTACTTAGGGTAAGAGTGTAGATCAGATGGAAAATGAGTTTGTGTGAAATTTCGCCGTTAAATCCGTAGATGTACAGCCCGTTATCTGATTTAGCTTGAAAAATTCAGAGATTGTTATGAAATTCACGTAATATTTCCGAAGGTTTTAAAAATATGTATGCAAATTTGAGAAAATTTTCAGAAAATTTGGAGAAAATTTGGAGAAAAATTTGCCAGATTTCCAGAATTTGCGTGAAATTTGATAAAATTTGGTAAAATCTGATAAGTTTCAGTAAGATTGTATAAATTCCCGTAAAAGGTTATAAATTTTAGGGCAGAAGGGCGACTTGGTGTTATCTAATACGTAAGAAAACGTCGCTCCTTCTCCCTTAATTTTCGGAAATTTTCGAAGTTTTCCCTTATGGGCTAAATTGTTAAAATGGTATAGATCATGTAAAATTTTAGTTCCCTGTATTTAGTCATTTAAAATCATTTTACGACTATCCCTATATATATATGTAACACCATATCAATTCATTATTATACGTAATGTACGCACTGGCACGTACCTCCAAGGATTCGGTTGCGTTTGGTCACCCCCGAGAAAGGGTCCGGGCTGCCAGAGTACCTGACCCTGGAGTTTCCAGCAAAATCGCAAATGTTTTTCTAAAGTTTCCCTGGATCTGTAGCTAAGGTAGAACGAGAAATCCGAATTCATATATCCTGCGTTTCAGTTACTAGATTAGTTTGGTTTGGGTTGTGTCATACTAGCAGTGCTTCCGCTTTAACTAGCTTTGAATAACGTTCCCTAAGAAATTTTGTATCGCTCTGTTCCGCGCGCTTTCGTTACCGCTCGCTACCACTAGATCTAGTTGAAGCTACCTCGTGCTTTCCGGTTTGCCCTCGCAATAACCTATTCTTCTTACAGTGTGGACCTCGCTTCACTTCCGCGCATTTAGTGTAGTCTCAATGCGTTAAGCGCCTTAGCTCGGCGTCCCTAACTAAACGGCTCACCCACTCGTGCAAGTTCCGACGACAATACTGCGACACCATCGGCTCGTCAAATTGTGGTCTTTCTTGCCACTCCATATGTGGCTCGTCCCGTTCCCACGCGTCTGCACTGTGGAACGCAACCGGCCAGGAGGGCATGTAAACGTTGTTGAAGGTGTCGTGCTGCCGTCGGTGATTAGCCATTAATTGCTTGAGCTCGGCTGTCCAAGATAAAGCGTCCTGATTAGAGGCAGCCCATAACGATAGCGGTGGTAGGTGCGACTCGGCGCGAAAGTACACCCAAATGCAGCTTGAATTTTCGAAAGGCGGCGTTCGGCAAGGCAACGTGGAGCTGCTCTATTGGTGCCTTGCGATAGATGTATTGGAACCCGCCGAGTATGACGATGCAGCTAGTCTGCGGGGTTAGGATCGCGTTGGCCAACTGTAATAGTCGCACCATGGTTGATCCGGGCCACCCGTTGACAATCCATTTGTTTTCAGTGGCCATCTCTAGGATCGGTAACGCCAGGGCGTCACCTATTATGATCGCCGAGGCCAACGAACGTGGCCATTAGTACGATAATCCCGTACCTCTTCGAGTAATCGGCCCATGACGTTGTGGCAACGCGTCGGGGCCTCGTGCTGCTGCAGCTGTTGATTGGTGCGCCCGACGCCCCAGAAATTGTCCGTGGTGGCCTCTAATAGCTGCTGGTCGTCAGTAAGTCGTAAAATTCGCGCATATTCCGGTATGGCGAATTTGCTAAGCAGAATCGGCCGCATGATATGTTCGAGGAGCGGCTTGAGACGGGCCTGTGTGACACCGTCGATGAGCTCGTTCTTGAGCTCTCGGGCTCGCGTTTTGAGTTGCAGCGGAGTGCCAGTCATGAGTAGCAGTTCCCGGACGGCATCAGTCAGTTCCAACAGCGAGAGCACCTGCACTTGATAGGGTTTCTCGACGGTCGATAAGGTGTTGCCGTCGTGTGCGAATGGGGTTGGTGCCTCGTGCATGTTTGACAATTCCGGCCATTCGGTACCGTGGGATAAGAATGCCACGTATGGCTTGGTGAAGTCCACGCGGTAGGTCGGGATTGCCGGAAGCTGGAACCAGGTTGATTCTGGTGGGGCGAATGGCCCACTAATCGATACGCGTCCGCTGGATCGCCTCCGAGTCTGCTCGACTTCGTCGCTGCGTCGCGGTTGCGAAGTGCCGGCCATCTGCAAGAAGAAACTCCAATAAATATTCGGATTGCCGTTGCGTAGGGTCGCTCTATTTCACTATTCGCTCGCTAGGCAGTTCCGTTTTTTCTGCTTTACCTAAGCGTTGGCTCGTACCTGATACTCTGTGCGCTGCCTTTATTCTTTAAAATGGTCACTTCTCCCCCGTCTCGGTTGGATTAGTACGGCATCATTCCTGCCAGGGCTCGGTCCGACTGTATAAGTGGGCTTCGCCCATGCGCCAAAATATGTCAGTGCGCCGGATCAGTTCTTCGGTCCAGTCGCAAAGTTCTTGCCAGAACGGCGGCGAGACCACTGGTTCGGGCCATCGTTGGCGTTCTTCGCTTGATTAAACGGACCAACTGCGTCCCAGGCCTCAATCCCTTTCAGCGCCGCGGGCCATTTTGGCATGATGACGCTCATGAGCTTCTGGTGCCCGCCCACCATCCGTGTCCTCCGCTCGGTTAGTTCGTCGAACCACGCCGTACTGTCGACTCTGAAATCGTCCCAGTGTGGCGCTGGTCCGGTAATAACAACGGCCGAGTCTGCCCGGAGACGTTTCTCGAGCACCATCAGGTGGCGCTTGATCCGCTTTAGGTAAGTGGCGGGCGAGAATGCCTTGTTTGGCAAATGCCAAACATCCCGATAGCCGCCGATGATAACGACGCAGTCTGTTTGCGGCGTTAGGAACGCATTCGCCCAATGGATCAACGAAATCATGTTGAGTCCGAGCCGCACGAACGTAATGCGGTTGTAGTCGTCGGCCACGTCCAACAGTGGCAAGGCACGCTCGTCGCCGACGATGATGGTCCGAGGCCACCGCACGAAACGGTCGCGTTGGAACGACCGGATGTCGCACAGTAAATGCCCCAGGACGTTGTGATACGGCGGTTGGTCGGCCCCGCATTCGCTCCGGTGGACACCTGTACCCCAAAAGTTGTCGAGGGTGTCGTTGAGGAGCGGCTTGTGGCCCGAATCGTACAGATCGTCCTAGTAGTCGAGGTCCTGGAATTCGCCAGCAAGATGGGACGCATGACGTGCATCTGGCGACCGGAGCCACCGTCGTGTGTTGGCTGGCAGCGTGCGGAGGAGGGCTACGCTGCGTAGTTTGACCTCCGCCGGCAACATGCGATGGTCCAACATATGGACGGTCACCGTGACGAAGCCCAATAGATCTAAAATCGTAATGTAGAAATGCCCGGTAGCGCTGCCGAGCTGGCGGCCATTATGTGCAAAGCCACCATGAAGGTAATGTTCGTTGGCCAGCGTGTTTTGGTTGGATCGCTTGACCTCGACCGCATCCCAGAAGCGTGAGCTGCTCATGTTGCTTCGGGGGACGGCCGGGTAACGGTGTCCATCGCACACTGCAGGCTCATGCAACACTCCTTGCGGGAGTCGGGGCGCATGGAGAGCGTTTTGACTGTAGCTGCGGCGCATCTAAAATGAAGGAAGCACTGGTAAGTTTACATAGTATGGATGAAAATTAGGTCCGCCTTAACTTTCACCCTTGTTCTGGGTTTTGTGGAATTTTGGGTTCTATCTCGGGGTACGTGCCGTTGTGTTGAGTAGTTTAGTCCACTTGCGGGTCTGACTCGTCAGACTCGGATTCCTCATAGGGTGGTGGTCGAGGTATGCGCTGTCGCCAAGCGGCGGGGTGCAGTTCTTGACTGGAGGGGTAGCGTGGGAGCGTGGTTGGTGGCAACGTTCCGCCGGGAGAGCGTTCTCCCGTTAAAAGTGGTCGCGGGGTCAGTATTGGCGCGCTTGTCATCGAAGTAGTGACACTAGTGGATTGTGCGCGTGTGACAGAAGCTAGTCTGGTTGATGTTCCGGCAGTATCGGCAGTGGTTGTCCCTGGTTCCTGAAAAGTTACGCGTCTAGGCCTGCGTAAGGCGTCCTCTACTTCCTCGTCCGATGCTGCACCATACGGCCTAAAGACCCGGTCTCTAGCCTGTCGGTACAAGAGGTGCCTGGTTAGGGCCGTTGCCCGGGTTGTACTAAGTCGTATTATTCCCGAGGAGCTAGTAGTGGCTGTGGTGCGTATCACTTCGGTAATGGTCACTGTGGATGGCCCTGGTTGTTCGATGCTTGTAAACTGGGTAGTTGAACCATCTCGAGCCGACACTATTTGTTTCCGTTGGGTGGCCCGTCCGACAAGGCCTTTTCCACGCTCTTCTGGTGGTGCTCGCGTACTCCGTTGCTCGCTCGGCGGCGCTCGGGTGCGAGGAGGGGTGCTTAGGGTCACTGCTCGCCCAGTTCCTCTCCGAGGTGCTGGTGTTTCGCTGCTTGAACTTGCGAGTGTGAATTCACTAAATGAGTCAGAGGCTCCTGGTTGCGTCGTAGGGGTCCTAGACCCACTACTAGATGTTCCTAATCCGGCCTGACCATGTCGCTCGGCTGAAGAGGGTTCCTGCGAGGTTTGGCTAGTCAGCTCATCGTCTGCTTCAGCTGCTCGTACGTCTATCGTTGTACCCTCTCCGGAGGTTTCCAACAAGTAACTGGATATTGGTGACCCGGGAGGTGGCTGAGTCATGGGTGCCTCGCGAAAAACCCACTGATGAGGAGACATAGGCCTGTTGGCGGCTGCTGGTGGAGCACTATAAGGGCGCATTGTTTTATAGTCTCCTATGGTCTGAGTGGACATTTCCATCGGTACCCGTAGTCGCGATGCCATGATTTGTTCAGCTGGTCGTGATTGAAATAATGGGTGATCCTGCGCGGCGAGCATGATTGCGTAGCGTAGATCCCCTGAAGTGTATGGTCCCGGTACGACGATTCCGCCTGAAGCTCCGCGTGGCGAGGCAAATAGCGTGATGTCAGCTGGGTAGAAATGTTGTCCCTCGAGTATTCCAACACCTACGGTCGGGACGCCAAACGGGACTTCCTCACTGGTAGCCACTATTCTTTCCATCGTGGTTACTGGTACTGTATGTTGTCCGTACTCTACCTGCGTATCTCGGCTACCAGGTTCTGGTATGTATGAGAAGGCCTCCTGACTAGTGACCTGCTCCTGTGATATTGGTGGCCATGACGGTTCTATTTCCCTATCCGGATCAGTTAGCGGGATCCGGTTTCTGACCGTCCTTGGATTTTGAGGTTCGTAGTCGTCTGTCCGATACTCAATATGTTCCATCGCTGCTTGCTCAGCTTCGATCTCGGCGTAGGTCCGACGATATAAATTAGGGTCGTTGGGGTCACCCATTTCTAGACTTTCCGTATCGGAACTATCACTGACTGCTGTTCTTACTGTGCGTACTGCTACTTCGTCTACCGGCTCAATCTCGGTAACGAAATCCCTATCAGCGATAATCCGTTGGGTCGCCTCATTCAAACCTCGTTCTAGTACGGAAGCGTGTACTTGGCCTAACCAATCTCCTACATTAGGTACTGGGTCTAATGCCCTAAAGCATGGCTTAGTTCTATTAATATGTACGACATGGGCCATGCCTTCTGGGTTAGAATGGATTCGTACGCGCATGCACGGCGGGGTGATCCCTAATATTTTGTATGGTCCACACCATCGAGGCGTGAGCTTTCTAGATGTTCCTGGGGTGGTATCGTGCCTATAAACCCAAACTAATTCTCCGGTGTGATAGCGTGGTTCGCGAGCTCGCCTATCATATCTTAATCGATTTAATTCTTGAGCGGCTTTCATTGATTGGTAAGCACGCTCCCTGATAGAAGCCATCCAGCGCTGCGCGTTGGCCCTATAGGAATGAGCTCCTGTGTACCCAGTGGCTGCACTATGCGTGTCATATTCTCCGGGCAACCTAGGATAAAATCCATGCATTAGCAAAAACGGCGGGTATTTTGTTGCTGTGTGTACCGAAGAATTGTAGGCCATTATGCAAAATGGTAGGGATACATCCCATGAGTGGTGGTCATCCTGTGGTACACTTACTCGTAACAAGTATAGGAGGGTCCTATTAAATCTTTCAATTTCACCGTTTGCCTGAGGGTGATAAGCTAGACTCATGTGCCGAAATATTTGCATTTCCTGGCACAGCTCTTCGAACATGTGTGCAGTGAAGGCACCACCTCTATCAGAATACAGCTCCCTGGGAGCTCCATATCTGTTGACTACCTCATATAGAAATATATGGGCAGCTGTGTGAGCATCCTGGTGCCTTATTGGTATTGCTATTGCAAATTTTGTAAACTGGTCTATGAATGCAATAACATAGCGATTGCCTGCCTGCGACCTAACTTGAATATCCAGTATGTCCACAAATACACGGTACATTGGTTGATTTGCCAACGGAACCCTACCCAATCCGGTGGTTATCCGAGAAATTGGGTCCTTCGCGGACTGGCATAGGGTGCATCGCCTGATCCATTGTTGTACGTGTTCGGACATACCTTTCCAATAGTAGAACTGTTTTAATTTAGCTATAAGCCGGTCACGGTCAGGATGTCCTCCATATAAGGTATTGTGTTCATGTTTGAGTATTTGCTGTACGAGCGTGATAGGGACGCATAATTTGTAATTTATATCTCCGGGTTGCAACGGATGCATGTATAATATTTTGGTATCTGCGGCTAACTCAAAGTAGTGAGCTCGCATTTCTATCCTTAACGCCCCTAGTTCGGCTTTAGGCCGAGTTTTGTTGTAAAGATACCACCAAATTGGACCCAGTTCCGGGTCATTTCGTTGTATATACGGCAAGAGCCGTACTAAATTGAAATCTGGGAGATCCGAAAAGAACGGTAGGTATATGTTTTCGTGAGGGTCCTGTGCGTCCTCAATTCGCACGGTTGGTAGTATCTTAGTTCCATAGTGCATCATCAGTTTCATAAGCCTGTCAAATTCTTGTTCTGTTGGTAGTGTGGTTGCTCTTAAGCCCATTGTTTCGGATTCGGTGCGAAACGATCTTTTGGGTCCTCGAGCCTGAGGTCTGTCTTCAGAACCCGAGATGGTGGTTGTACGGACCGACATCACTGGGGTTTCTCCCGGATCCATTCTAATCGGGATAGCACTTAGCGTAGCTGCCTGCTGGGTCAGCGTGGCCGGGGGTACTGTAGTTATTTGCGTGTCGGGGACCAGTTGCGATGGGATTGCTTCGGGGTTGGGTTGGCCTGGAGGAGCTATTGGGCTCCCTGTTAGAGGGGTTGGCGCGCCAGTCGCGAGCGGTGCTACCGTGCGTACGGGATACGGCAGGTGCGATTGATCCCATGCGGCGCAAGTTGTTGGCGGGCGCGGTCCGGAGGGTCATCCTCGGCCCATCATGAGGATTTCGTAAGTGTCACCTAATTCCTCGACTACAGATGGGTCGTATCTAGGGTCGCGTGACAGAGCATCTGCATTGCCATTTTCCTTGCCTGGTCTGTATAATATTTCGAACCCCCCAAATTCGAGTAGTAGTTCGCTCCGCCATTGGGACAAGCGTGAGTTTCTGGGTGGTTTATCAAAAAGAGTTTTAAGTGGTTTGTGGTCGGTCTCAACATGGAATTTGTGCCCTACTAAGTAATGCTTGAAATGTAAAGCGGCCCACCTAATAGCAAGAGCTTCAGTTTCTATTGCGGCGTACCTGCGTTGATAATCAAGGAGGACCTTGCTAGCGTATGCAATGGGTTTGATTCCTTGCTTAGTCTTCTGGGATAACACGGCACCCATAGCATATCCCGAAGCCTCCGTTTGCAGGATAAACGGATGTGTGAAATCAGGGTGAATTAGGACTGGTTCATCTAGTAGTGCTTGTTTCAATTTCTTAAAGGCTTCCTCGCACTTAGGGGTCCATTTGAATTCCATGTCTTTACGTTTTAGTTCATTTAACGGCTCGCAGATGTCCGAGTAATTTTGAATGAATTTATGGTAGTATCCTACAAGCCCTAAGAAACTTTGGAGTTGTTTCAACGTTTCCGGACGTTTGAATTCTTCGATGGCTATTGCCTTTTCTGGGTCTGGTTTGACACCTTCAGTGCTAATTATGTGTCCTAAGTATTTGAGGCTGCCTCGTCCGAAGTGACATTTTGAGGGTTTGTGTTTTAAATTCGCCTTACGAAAACGATCGAAAACCCGAATCAGGTCTGCCAGATGGGCCTCGAAGGATGGTGAGAAAACTAGGATATCATCGATGTATATTAGGCATTTTTCCCATTCAAGTCCCTTCAAAATCATTGACATGCAACGCTGAAAGGCTCCGGGGGATGAATTCAGACCGAACGGTAGGACGTTATACTCATACTGTCCGTGCACCGTCACAAATGATGTTTATCTTTGGTCTCGGGATCTAGTTCTAGCTGCCAAAATCCTTTATTTAGGTCCAAAATGGACATTAGCTTCGTGTTCCTGAGACATCCTAGTATATCATCTATGCGTGGCAGCGGATAAGCGTCTTGCTCTGCTACTGTGTTGACCTTCCGAAAGTCGACACAGAGTCTGAGAGAGCCATCGCTCTTGGTTACATAGACTATTGGTGAGCCCCAAGGTGAGCTCGATGGGGCTATGAGACCTGCATCTAGCATGCTATTTAATTCTTCCCTAAGTGGTTCGCGTAAGGAATGCGCCAGCCTGTATGGTGCTTGCTTGATTGGCTTTGCATCCCCGGTTTCTATGCGATGTCGATGTTCAGTGTATCGTCCAAGGTCAAAGTCATGCGTGCTGAATACGTCCGCATTTTCAGCAATTGCGGTTTTCAGTTGTTTTAATTCGAAAGGCGATAGTAGGGTCTTATCGAAATCTATTTTGCTCAATACGGTTTGTGCCCGTTCATGATCAATGGCGCGCTTGCCTGCCTCAATGTGTTCAATAATTCTCTCAGGGTGGGTGGTGATATGATTCAGCTGTTTAGCCTCCTTATGTTCCTCGTACCGTATCAAATTTTGATTGGTATCCTTAAGGAATTGTATTGTTGGATTGCTCATGACCTCTATGTGCCCAATAGTTTGTCCTGAATATATGGTGACCGGTGTGTTACCAAAGTTAATTACCGCAATTGGTATGGTCCGCTGACTTCTGAGCACTAATGCGTGTGCCATTGCGATATCCGTCATTTCGGGAGCGGGGACAAATAGAGCGGGTCCTACGCCTGTGTCATCAATTGCAGTGATGGCGTTGATAAACGTTTCTGTATTTGGTTCGATGGTGGTGAGTTTTCTGCACATCACTGCTATTATAAGGGTGGGTCATAGCGTTCTAAGCCTGCGAAAGGTATTTTGGCTTCTTCCTCGTCTATGCCAATTTCTAAACAGCGCTCGCGAAAATTTATGATACACTTTGGCAGTTGCGACAAGAAGTTTGTTCCTAAAATGCAATGGTACGGAGCGGTTTGGGTAACGAAGAATTCCGTCTGCACCTTAATAGGTCCAATTGATAAGGGTACACTTATGCTACCGTCCAGTGCTAATTCCTGTTTGGTGGCCGATACTATCCGTGTCGAGTCGTCTGGGCGGGGCTGAAGACCTAGCTTACTTACCAGATGTTGTGATACGATAGAGACGTCTGCGCCTGTATCGATCAACGTGAGTACCGGTGTCCGGTAAATGAAAGCGTTAATGAGCAATGGTGCGTCTATATGCTGCATGGCATTGACTTGCCGATGGTAAGATACTGTGCGATGTCCCCTGCGTTGCGCACGCTCGGATACTGCAAATAGTTCCGTAGGTTCCACTATAACCACGTCCTCGTCCTCATTGGGGTTATTTAGTCGAGCCGATCGACGAGGGCTCAATGTTCGCAATTCCAGGTGTTCCGTGGACGCGCCTGGAGCTGAGACTGTAGGCCGAACCGCATCTGGAGTACCATATTCGTTTCCAGTTTTGATGTTCAATTCAAGCCTCTTTGGGTCTGTTTGACTGCATGGTCGTTGTTGCCACCATCGTTGCAAGCGTCCCCGTATGCATTTAGCGCAGAAACCTGCCTTCTTCCTGAAGTAAACGATAGCCCCTATGCCCACAACTACCAGCACAACGAGCATCCAAAGGTAAGGAGCTACTCCCGTTGTCGTGATGTATGGGAAGTCGATCACCTTCTTTAGCTGCTCGTCAGCTATCCGTTGGGCCTGTAATTTGGTAGCCTTGGCGTGTTCTAATGAGCTCCAGGTGATAGGCCTGAGAGGAATATCTGGGAAGTCATGTATGGTGATGTTAGGTCCGATGTGAACGATGACCTCTTGAGCATCTAATGTACGGGCGAGCATTAGTGGTCCGACCACTAGTTGGGTGTAATTGCTGTGAGACAACGATAAGACTCCATTTTCTGGTATCCTAATGGTTTCTCCGCGAGTTACGTGGCTTAGGTGCTTCTGCTTGGAAACCACGGCTTTGGGCTCTGCGGTTCGAATTAGCACTCCTTGCGCGGTGGTATATACGTCGGTATGGTTGACCATTGGTCCTGCCAATGCGCTGTTCCTGCATATGCGACGTGTGTCATCTGGAGCGTCTTCGCCCATGATGATCCAGTCCAAACAGCGTGAAGAATGGTCGGTGGCTAAAGCGTGAACCTCGCAAAAAGCAATGCCGGGTCGCGTGTTGCATGCGTGCAAGTTCAGCACCTCATACCGTGCCTGTTCAACTCGCGTGGCGTATTCCGGCAGAGGTAGTCTCATATGTGTCCGACGCTCCGGTACGTTCCAACCGACGTTGTATATTCGAAAATAAGGCCGGACGTCGTCCGACGTGACTAGCGGTACCCTCAAGATAAACGCAAACTTGAACGTGCCCAGGTCAATGTGCACTGGGTAAATTTGCCCAAACTGGTAGGCCAACGCCGGCTCGCGTATTAGTATAGTTTGCCCTATTCTCGGGCCCTTTTCGAATAAACGCTTTAGTGTTGCGGCATCCACTACCTTGGGTGACAGCTGCCCACTCATCATGGCTTCCATGACGGCGTCGACCGAAGAGCGCAGGCTAGTGCGAAACATATGGTTTACTAAATCGCGATGTACCTCTGTCACGTAGCGTTGTTCCTGGCACCTAACCTGCTCTATCATGCCAACCACCTCCTGCATTTCATGGCGCAAGAAGGAGTAAAGCTCCTCGTTAGCGCGTGTTAATTTCAAAATTGCTCGCGAGTTGCCCTGGGCCACTCTGTAAGTATTTCACATTTCCTTAGATAATGCTATCACCTGTTTATTCAGGTCCTTTAGTTGTACTGCATTTGTAAAGGCTACCCCTACTCCTAAAAATCCTGTAACTACGCCAGCAGCTCCGGCTAGTGCAGCGAGAAATCTTTTCTTACGAGCCTTGGGCTCTCCACAAAAATGAACGTTTGCTTCGCAATATTCACGCATTAGAGCCATAAAGAACTTGTATCTAGCACACCCTAATATGTGCTCCTCAGTTCTCGCTCCAACTCTTGAATTTTGCGTTGTAAGTCCGGCATGGTAGTACAATTCGGGTTGGGACAACAGTTTCCCAGGCATGGTTTACCCCTGGGAGTATAGACACACCACGCCATACCGGTTGCTTGCCTGCTCGGTTGTAACCCATCTAGGGACAATCGCAAAACGATTGGTAGAAAAGTGGATCGCGCGGCGGTTATTACCAGACCCTGTGGTTCGATCAAGGTGCCTACCTGTTGGTTGACCATGGCTCCTAAGCGCGCTACCTGGTCCGAGAATGGCGTGGCGATGGCCTGGGTTTGACCCATTTGTTGAACGATGAGCAGGAAAATTACTAATCCCACGAATCTAATCCCTCGGCTCCACAATTCTACAGCTGCTACATTTTGTCGGCGTAGTCTGGTTGAGAAGGGACGTACCGACCTGGTCAGCATTGCTCGGCCACCCTCAGCTGCGTCAACATTCGGTTCGTCCTCGAGATCGTCACAGTCCGAAAGTGGGTCGAGGTCGGAAACCACGTCGTCTGAGTCGAGCGTCGCGATGGCGGGTAGGTTAAACTCGTCCTCGTTCATATCACTGGACGCTGTGCTCAACTCGCTCTCGAGCTCCTCCTCGTCGATGAATGTTATGTCCGCGTCCGGGTTGACAATCGAGCCGGCGTCCATGTCGTCGTCCGGATCAGTTTGCCAAATGTTTTGCGCGGGCTGACGCAACCATAATAGTCTCAAGTATAGCAGTTCTTCGCGTTTCTGCACGCTGTCTACTTGCTTAAAAATAGCATTCGCTATGACTGCATATACGATGTGGTCAATTGACAGCACCGGTGCAATGGGCCGGATTAGCCATATTCAGTGACGAGGTAGTACAGCAAATACGGTGCGCTGGTCACAGTTTCTAACCACTCTAAGTTGTCTTCCCTGTATTTGATCAGCTCAGAAGCTGTGTGCAACCCATATGTACGACTTGTTTGGATGGTGATGGTTCCATTACGTCGGACTATGCCGTATTCGGCAGTCAAATTTCCCGTATAGTCCCACTCGCCGTGATAGGTGATGAAAGTGCAACCGCGGGTGGGCATAAAATTGTTGTTGTGTTGTCCCTCACACGCCTGGCATGTCTGAAGGATGGGAATCTGAGAGCGATATATTTCAGTAATGGCCTCAGTAATACTCATTGTGTTTAATACCCGGGCGACTAATTCCAGTAAGCCTTCGAGGTGTCTCACCATACTACTGCTGACATGGATCCCGGCCATAGTGTGCAAGAACGGAGATGCGAACCCTAACAGCCCGGACACAACTGCAGCGTCCCGCCGTCGCTCCAATGGGGCCGTTCCAGCCGCTCGGGCCCTGAGCAACCGGTGGGCATGGCAAATCCGCTCCGACACAGCTATGACTCTTCGATAAAATAAGGCCCTAGTAAGTACCGGTTCTCTACCTGGGCGTAGCCGAGGGGGTATAAACGAATAGCTAGGCACTTTCCATGGTCCCAAAGTTATAATCGTAGGTGCGAATTCGGAGTCCGGTCCCAATAGTATTAATTGTTCCTCGTTGGGCAATCCCTGTAGAGTTAAGGGCTCTACCTTTTCTTCAGTAGGGCCCTTGGAAAATATCTTTCTCAGCGCGAGATCAAGATTGTGTTGTGTACTGGTTTGTGTGCTTAGTGGATGCGTGGCCTGTTTGGGTAATGTCATCGGATCGTCATTAAGTTCTGTAGTGGGTTGTGCGTCACTGAGGTTCCAAAGCGGTCTAATTCGCAATGATCTAGGTGTAGCCAGCGTTTGTTCAATTATGTCCATCAGGTTGACCGGCAATCCGGTCGTTCCATATCCAATTTCCTTCACTACGTCCTTACTTAAGTAGCAGGTCACTATCTCGGGTTGTGTTTCTGTTCGTTCCGTTGTCCGGTTGCTTGCTCGGGCGTTTATGTTCAATTCGGGTAACATAGGTGTCACAATCATAATATTCGAGCGTACACTAGTGGTTATTGGTTCCCTCGGTTCAGTATTAAGTTCTACTTGCTCCTTTGGTTCCAGTGTCTCGTCATTATCATTTAGAATCAGGCTCATTGGTGCTCGACTACCATGATCAGCTACGTCAGAAATGATTTCGGCACTCGGCTCAGTTTTGTCTCCATGTGGCTCGGAACCCGTTTCGCTCACAAGCGGCATAGCTTCTCTTCCCGGTTCTACACACACACACTGCAGGCATCGGTTCCGGCCGACTCACATTCGAACGCACACATATTCACCTGCCGGTTGGGTTGACTATACCACGACAGACTCAAACCGCATTTTCCGACCTGGTCAGATCCCAAGGCCCCTACACTTAAGGATCGGGCTCTACACGAGTTTGATCCGACATATAAATTACAATTTTGAACGGAGCTCGGGCCATCGGGACGGCTCGCTTCCCAACGCCTCCCTTCTCCTGGCCAGTGTCCTCTACGGTCTTCCCCGGCCTCTAAAGAATCTAGGGTACACATACGCTCTCGAATTTTGAACGGAGTTAGGACAATCGGGCTGACCCGTTTCCCGAAGGTCTCCATCGCACCTGACCAGTGTCCTTTACGGTCTTCCCCGGTCGGTTGAAACGCTACAGGGGCCTCACACGGCCGCCCTAAATTGGTGGGAGCCAGTTTAGTATCGGATGCATCCACTCGGTTCCTTGGTTCATTTAGTTCCCTTGGTTCTCGGTTCCCTTCCGCTAGGTTGCTCGGTATTCCATTCCATCCATTAAGTTCCGCTAGGTTCTCGGTATCCGCAAGTCCATTAGGTTCCATTAAGTTCGCTAGTTCCTCCGCAGGTTCTTCTGGTTCAGCTTCACATACATAATTTTGAATAAGACTATAGAAATTCGCGTCCCCAGGTTGTGCCGTGCCGGCGTTAGAGCCATTGCCTGACACGCGACCCCTATTAATCGGCCCCCGAAGTCCGAACGGCGTCTCTCTAGGTTCCATTCCATTATGTTCATTAGGTTCTCCATCCGCTAGGTTCTTAGGTTCCATCCGATGTGCAGCCGCCTGAGATGGGTTACACGTGCCAGAGTTTGGGTCATTGCTAGACACGGATGCCCTATTAATCGGCCCCGAAGTCCGAACGGCCACCTCCCATATTTCTCACTCGACACATCAGGATCATTAGGTTCCATTAGGTTCTCGGTTCCTCCTCCCCTCTCACTCCTCTGCTCGGTATCTCGGTTTCCATCACTTCGCGCTGACTCCATTTTGGGATATACATATAAATCGGTCGCAGGGTCACGAGTCACACCCTGTGCACCAAGGGTCGGAGACAGTGAAACCGAGCGCCGTTCAGTTTTATAATTTGCCTGTCGCTTATCACGCCCTACTTCTACTGCGTTAGTCAGTTCGCTGTCAATTGCGTTGTACTCTCCATTGTCGCCCCACGACCCGGTCGCTTGCGGCAATATTCGTGCTGATGTTCGGTTCGTTTGCAACAAATTCAGTTGATATGGTGTTGGTTCGGGTTCAAATTCGCACTGGCATTCGTTTTTTACTTCACTATTTGGGTCCTTCTGTGCGTTTTTTGCGCTGTCTCTAGTGATCATTGCGTTAATTTGGGCCGAGCGGGCACTTAAGCCAGCTCCCGCGCGTTCCTCTAAGGTCGACATTTCGTGTCGCATGACATCTAGACGATGCGCGAGCTCGGGGTCAGTCGCCCGAGTTACTGACATAACTCCTGCGTTGCGGCGACCTGATTGTTCATTTTGACTCATAGGTGCCTGCGTAGGCCTTGCTCGAGGGGCTGCCCCTACTTGATTTGTGTTGTTCCAGCCGTTACTAGGTGTACGCGGGCGGAATGGTGCTGCTTCGGCGGACAATTGTTGTGGTGGGCCTGTGTAACGTGAGCTAGGTGGGTTATTATAGTTGTTGTGCCAATTGCTAGGTCCATTAGCGTCGCGGCCACGCGATCGGTTATAATATTCAGTTCGGCCATAGTTTCCGTATGTATTTGGAGCAGGTTCAGAGCGGTAATATCCTTGCTACCCGTACCCTACAGGTCCTCGCTGACGGTTCCATTCATCACGTCGCGAAGATCGGTCTGTTCCTCGGTGCTCAATTACTCGATATCGGGGGCGGTTGCTGTACTGTGGGGTTGCGCTAGGATAACCGTGGATGGGTGCGGGTGCATTCTGCAAGTAGCCTGTGGCCGCGCGCGTTGATAAGCGAGTGTATTCATTTAGGAGTGGGTCATACACGTCAGTTCGGTAGTACGGGCATTCCCGTGCGAAATGTCCTACGAAACCGCATCGAAAGCACTGATTACCTATGGGTGCTGCTGGAATAGCGTTAGCGCCGGCTGCCGGGGTCACACTATTCTGCATCATCGCGTTCAGTTGGTGCTGTTCAGTGCGTTTGTCTAGCAGATCAATAAGCCGAGCGATCGTGGCGTCGCTACTGGCTGCAGTGCGCTTATTTTCATCTAAAGCTTCGCGGATTTGATCTACTAGTTGGGTATTCTCACCTCCCTGTGACATACAGTTTACCGTTTTGGACCGGCTGCTCTTGCGAACCGGTATCCCTATTACCTCTTTCTGTGAAGCTAGAATAGCGTCCTCCTTATATTTAAGCTTGTCCATCATATGCTTAAAAGACGGGTATGTCTTTCCTATTACTCCAGATTTTAGTTCCCGTCGTAGTCCTTGTCGGAGGAACTTCTGTAATAATGCGTCGCGTTGGTCGCCCTCGACTTCCTCGAACGCTTTGTCCACTAGGTTCTGCAAGTCAAGTCCGTACAGGACAACTGATTCACGTTCCCCTTGCACTCGCATGCGTAGCGTTATTAAAGCGTCCTCGTCGCGTTGCGATGACGAATACATGAAACCCATATTATAGCAAAGGGCTTCATAAGTTTGCTTTTGACAGTCGGGGAAGCTTTCGTATATTTTAAGGGCTTCCCCTTTCAGAACAGTTGGAAAACATATCAATTTCTGGTCCAGTGTCTACCCGTTTGCGTCAGTCAAGTTGTCATAGGTAGCCAACCAGGCTTCAAAGTCTTGTCCGTCGGCTCCTGTAAATGGTGGGATGTCTCGTACTTGCATGAGGGGACCCGTCGTTGTTCGTTGCGTCAACTGCTGCAGAATCGCAACTAGAGGGTCTCCCGAAGCGACTGGGTTCGGCCCATTAGTACTACCAGCCGTAGTGGCAGTGCCACTGCCTATGTTCGTCGTTCCCGCTGCGCCACTTATTGGCGTTCTATTCGCGCTCGCTGGCAATGACAATGACTACCCGTTTGCGTCAGTCAAGTTGTCATAGGTAGCCAACCAGGCTTCAAAGTCTTGTCCGTCGGCTCCTGTAAATGGTGGGATGTCTCGTACTTGCATGAGGGGACCCGTCGTTGTTCGTTGCGTCAACTGCTGCAGAATCGCAACTAGAGGGTCTCCCGAAGCGACTGGGTTCGGCCCATTAGTACTACCAGCCGTAGTGGCAGTGCCACTGCCTATGTTCGTCGTTCCCGCTGCGCCACTTATTGGCGTTCTATTCGCGCTCGCTGGCAATGACATTTTTTTGATTCCGACTTTGATGATCACTTCCTATTTGTATTGAGTTTGTGTGGCGTCCGTGGTCCCAGTCCGACGTGGGTACGGATGATAAGATATATACCTTGCTATATGTGTTTTCTTTACTGCGGAATTTTCTACTGTCGCGCAAATTTTCAGTTCGCTAGGATACTCATGTACTTACTCCTTAAAATATGTCACTGAAAGTGTAAACTTTTCGCCACGCACACAATGCCGGTACTTTTAATAGCATTTATTGTACACTGAACTCGGCAACTCTCTAATTCTTAACGAAACAACACCGTTACGAGCTCAGCCTAGCAGATAATACAGCGTGACAGGGACCTTATCCTAGCATTTGATTGTTCTCTAAGTAGGGGTGGCTTGAAGTTTTGGTCGTCTGTGAGCGACTGACGCAAGGTTGGCCGGTTAAAAATCGTCCTACGAATCAAAGAAACGTTCGAGGAGCAAACTTTAACGCCCTTTAACCACTGGGCGCTTTACGAGAGGTCCCAACCACGAAGATTTCCCAAAGCCCTGATTTCACCTGCCTTGGAGGTACGCGTGATAAAACTGCACAATTGTCCCAGCTTCGTAACAACAAGTAAAACAAAAATTATTATAATTTTTTCAGTTAACTCCACCAATCATAAATTATGTAAAAATGTTAACACCTGGCAGGTTTCAAAACAATAAAATGAAAATGTACATACTGTCGAGTAACAATTTCAAAGTCAAATACTGACCATTTACTGACTAAATTGTCCGCTGCAGAGTCTTCGTCGAACAACGATCGATCAACACCAATAAAATCGCTACGGTCCGTTCGGCTTGGCGACGCACACGGCTTGCGCTAGGGCTAGCACGTTTCCAAATTCGACTGTTCGTGTACCGGACAGGGCAGCGAAACTGCTCAGCGTCGTATTTGATGACAACGTTCTATTAAAATCAGGAAACAGCCCTTGGCGAAATGTTACGAGATTTGGGCGACCGGCAAAATTGACAACAAATTCGTCGTTGAGCAACGAAATGAGCAATAGCGGCTCTACACGCACACCGAATGCTGATTCAGCCAGGCGAAGTGGTAGGAATAGATCAGTGGTCAAGTCTATAGTCACTGGCTACGAAATAGTTCAGATGTATTACAATGACAGTTATTGTCGATCACTTATTGATATAGTTCGAATGTATTACAATGACAGTTATCGGCGATCAATTAGCGATTGTCAGTAACCAATTGTCTAAGTTAATATTAAAATACTGAGCTAATATTATTTTATTGCAATTTAGAATTCTCCTAAAAAGGCCAGCTATAAGGCGGCCACTACCGAACACTGGCAAGGCCACGAGGGACCAGCGCAAATCGGGTGTGCCGTTAGCACCGAAGGCATCACTCTTTCGTTTCCAGCTGTATTCCTTCGTTTGAGGCACACTACATCAGGCTCGCGCGGTCCAAGAACGCGTGTACCCTAAATGAGCTGGTTTGCTGTGCTAGCCTGCGTTGCATTTCAATATAGGACCCTAGTTCATCTCACTAAGATACACATAGGCACCGCGTTCTCGGCGCGCGCGGGTTGCTTCTACCGATACCATAATTACCAATCTCAGAGGCATCACCTCAATATACAAAGCAAGAACGTAACAACACTACTAATTACATCCACTTAAGGATACCGAAGAAGCGCGACGGGCATCGCCTGGTGATTACCGGATACGCTTGCGAGAGGTCCGATACCTATCAATATTAAAAGTTGTTCACTCCCCAAGATCCATTGACGCCTCACGGCGTGGCCCCCACTTTATTTATGTACTAGGACCAGTTCTGGCCCTAAGGGATCCCAGCTGCACCACTCTCAATATTCACTGTGGTGCCCGGACAACCCCGGCTTACACGATTCCCCGGTGGACCCTAGTCTGACCGATGGGAACCGCTTAGCTTAGCAGGCTGCCGGCGGGTTTACCAGGGTGTTCGGCCTGGCCCCTATATTGGCCCACGTGTCTAATGGTATGGAGGTCCCCCTGAGGGAGGGTCATCCCCTAAGCCTGCTCACAGGTAATGAGGCTGACCCGTCATTCCCTCTCGCTTAATTTCAAGCCCCATGAAAATGCACTATATAATAGACCAAGAGTTTAAAACTCGAGGGG